>CAJUYG010000077.1:306423-320702 GCA_910591675.1 Galerucella calmariensis | reverse complement strand
GTAGCTGGAACGCTACCGAAACGTTGAAATAAAGAATTTAAAAATATATATTCCCAAGAAATTAAAAAAAGAATGAATAATATACCACAAGGAACATACAGAAGATATATAATTAAATCATTTCAAATTCTATTTGTTCACTTAGGTACTTGATTAAACGGTATAACACATTACTAATTTAAATTCCAAGTAAAATAAAAATAAATGAAAACGTCTTACTTGTTGTTTATTGAAGGTTGATGGTGCGATCAAAAACTAGAAACGAATGAATTTCACAGGAAAATCCTGAGCTTAAATACAAAATTAATCTAATTTTTTCAAATTTCAAGACGTTACCTCCAGGAGAAACTATCTAATGACCTAAATAATAATTGCATAGTTACATAATTTGCAATATTTCATAAGACTCTCGCTGCGACTGCATTAATTGCCTCTGGCGGACATAATTTTTATAACAGGATGGTCATAGCAAATTATTATACATACATCATAGACTATCCCATTGAAAATATATTCATTCGTATATAATTAATGCATTATCGCCTTGGGCAGGCTTGTTTCCTATACTTTGTATAAACACACAACGCATTCTATTATATTTATTGCATTTCTAAAGGGCGGTCATACCAAAATATGGGGATTTAGCATATACTGAGTGTTAAATAACTCAGAAGGAACATTGCTTATCTACTCACCAACTTTGCTCAATTAAGTGAAGGATGTTTTGTTTGGGGACAAAAAAAGTAACCGAAAAAAGATAGTGTTTGTTGTCTATTAAATGAAGTGTCGGGAAGGTAGCTTAGTTTTCATAAAAATGATGAAGGTATACTCTGCAAGATATAATTGAAATTTTAGAATATTACTACGAAAATAAATAAATCTGCAAGAGCCACAGCAAGATAGTTTAATGCTGTTCATTCCGGAAGAACTGCCACACATGAGTGCACAGGTACCTGAATAGATGCAAATATCTATTGCATTTCTACAGGGTGGTCATACCAAAATATGGGGATTTAGCATACTGAGTGTTAAATAACTCAGAAGGAACATTGTTCATCCTCTTTGGTGCCTAGGTACAGGCATAGTTTACATTAAAATTATATGATAGGATTTTTTCATAAAAGTGACGCCGTCAGAATTATGTGGGGTGAATAATTTTCATTGAAATGTTGTTTATCAAAATATGTGAAGTTTTACTCGAATGGCAGACGTCAAGTCACATAGCACTAACTTCAGTTTACATGGGCGGAACTGCGAATCGAGAATAACAAAATATAAAATTTGGTTATTTGAGAGCAACGATGAACGACGTTGAAACGACAACAACACGGCAACAACGGTTTATAAACGCATATTATATGTGATTTCAACGTTCTATTTTCGAGCAGCGGCAATCACGAATAACAAACAACAGAGTTCATGAATCTAGCTTTAATCACATTTAATTTATGGCACGTAATATAATAGGTAATTTTATTCTTTTTCTTTCACGTATTTAATTTTGCTTTGTTTCAATTTTTATTTCCATTTCATTTGCATTTGGTAAATCATTTATATTTTTATTGCCTTTGTCATTGTTATATACCGTTTTCTTGTATATTAAATTTAATCCCAACATTCTTGTTTGTAGAATTTTGTTTTTCAACCTTGGTTCATAAATAACTAATAAAATACACCGTTGGCATTTTTTTACTGCAATAAAACCCCCATTTGCTCATAAAATGTCCAGAATCTTTTTTTAATATCCATTCATTTTTACCTTTTAAGGTGGTAACGTTTTATTGTATTACAATGTGGTATCCATTAGCTTATGCCCTCCATAAGAAAACATTTACATCCTGACGTAATTTAATGTAATGAAAAATGTTTTGGAGGTACTGTTGTAGAATATTTTTGCCTTTTCTATTAAACAAGTACTTCTCACCATTTGAATACTAGAAAAAATGTGGATTGTTTTTTGGCTGTTAATTATCAAACAAATAGCTCATTTTATGGGAATTTTATGACCTATAAGGTTATCAAGGTTAGAAATTTTTTCAGCCCCCAGAGCAATGATTAAATGGCTCTAAAGCTGCAACAGTCTCACGTTAATTCTAATTTCTAGAATAAAGCTTTCTAAAGTGTTTGAACTTCTGGATACTATTGTTAGAGCATAAATAACGTAAATCGTAGGTGTATTTTTCATTATAAGCAATTAGGGTATTGTGTTTTTCCACACAAGAAATATGTGTCTATCTTATTTATGTCATTTTTTTAGTTTTTTTATACTATAGAGCTCTACAACGTGTCATTTTGGAGCTTTTTTAAAGTACTTTAAAAAAGGTTCATACATTTCCTAATAAATAAAAAAATCTTATTTAAATATTATCTCGCTATTTTTTTTAATATTTTTACATCAACGTTTCGGCAAAGGACCAGCTACCGGTATCAACAAGTATGGGATTGCGAAACAATTTTTTAGTTTTTTTCCAAAGAAATAACGAAAAGAATAATGAATATACCTCAAGGAAAAAAAATATAATATAATATTGAAGATATTATTAATTACCTTTGAAAGATTATCTTTGACCCAGTGTAACGTTATATTTGGCCACTATCATTGGAATATTTAAATATCTACCGGACGGCGAGTAGCCAGTCCTTTTTCCTTACCAACATGTAATTCTCGTCGAGAACCTGTAGCATCGATCATCGCTGAAAGGCAAATTTTTACATTTAATGTGCGACGGATAATCTCCGTTGGTGAGGATCAGTATACACTGATATTGGTCAAATATTTCAATTCTTCTCTCCTATAGGGAGAGAAATTAAGAACACACCACCAATAGGTAAATTCTTTCTCGAAGCGGAGCATGTGAACAGGAAAGGGATACGCAACGTATGTCCATTGCTCATCGCATGGTTCAATTTAATAGTCAGTAGTAAAAATAAGCTTTCTTTTATGTTGTTTCTCCAAGGTAAATAAAAATTTCGAATAAAATTTGAATATTTGAAAATAACTATCAATAAACTTGTGTGATACAACAGGTTCTTGCCAAACTGATTTTAAATTTGGACATAACAAAGCCAGTTCTCAGGGCTTTGCTATTTGAAAAAAATTTAAAAAAAAATATTTGGGAAAGAAAAAAAAATTACGGGCGCCACTAATTAGAAAAAAAATAAATATAAGAATCAGCTAACTTTTAACTGCTGTAATAAGCTTATAAAAACACTAAAATATATTCAAGTTACACAGAAGTTTACACTAATTATTATTATTATTACTGCCCAATCCCTGAATATCTATAATAGTAGTTCTTGAAGGTAGTGAGGAAGAGCCCCGCAGTTTGCCTCTCCGTTCGTATATTTAACTTAGAATTGTTTAAATTTCGCGGAAAACTAGACAAATGAAAGTTATGAATATTTATTTTTTGGTCCAAATAGACTTCATGTCTATTCGTCCAAAACAAACATTCTGAGAAATAATTAAATATTTTTATAATTGAAAAATTAACAGGATAAACTTGTTGTCTATTCCACCAAAAATTAAGATTTTCAAAGAAATTATTGAATATTTTTATTATTGGAAATGTCAACTGCAAAGTTAACGTTTCAGTTATTTTCAACTTAAAAATTCTTCCAATACATGTATATATAGTATACTTATTCCTTTGAATTTATGTATGTTCCAGAATGTAGAACTACCAGATTCATTTAGTAAAGAATTAAAGTTACTTTTAGAAGCTTTGCTCCAAAGGGATATAGATAAAAGACTGGGATGTAAAGGAAATGGGTAAGTTTTTTTGTTATTTATACAATAAAATTGTAAAGTTAATATTGGAACGATCATACGTGTCAGAGGCATTAGACATTCCTTCGGTCGAAATTATATCCGCTACGACATACTACATAGTCATTAAGTCGGCGAAAGACTATCAGAACACGTTGTCCTCGACGAAATCTCAGCAATTGAAGAATTAATTTCATGCCAGGTGATGAATAGCATCCGTATAGAGTATTCTTAAGAATAAACTATTATTTTACCCTAGTCGGCGATACGTAAGGTTTGGTTTATAGTATTATTTAAACACTTAGTAAAAGACACTTGTTGAATAGATGAGGCTTTTACTTGATGTAGATCCATAGTAATTATTATACCTCCATTCGTTTGATAAAGCTACTGTGTTAGCGAAACGCGTCACTTTATGTTTAAATGCAATGTAGATTTAACAAAATAAAATTGTTTGATTTCATAAAAGACACTTGTATTTTATATTTCAACTCAATCCATTATCTAAATGTTACAATGGAGTCTGGTTATCACAAGCTGGCCTTCATAGTTCAATAGATTTATTATGATCAGCTTAATACACATCATGTTTGCTCATAAACTACATGTTGTTCAACTGATTGGTAACTATTTGCTGACTCTACTGTTACTAAACTACATTTTACAATACCTGACCGATTTTTTCATACATACCCTTACGAAGGGTTACAGTGTCCTATTTACAAAATAGTTGATAACTGGCATTTGAGATACCTCCTTATTAGATGGATACAGATTTTGCAATACTCGAAACGAATCAGTAGAAGATACAAAGGATGTAATTAAAACAGCCAAAAATTATCCAACTACACTAGAAGTCTGGATTTTATAGGTTCCTAAGAAGTAACAAAATACTAAATATCCACTGCACTGCACTGTAATTAAACATATTGATTTTTTAGGTCGGAAGAAGTGAAGGAGAACCCATTTTTCGCGGGCATCGATTGGCAACAAGTTTACTTACAAAAATACACTCCTCCTTTGATACCACCTAGAGGAGAGGTGAACGCAGCCGACGCCTTCGATATCGGATCTTTCGACGAAGAAGATACCAAAGGTATAAAGCTTACCGATGCCGATCAGGATTTATATAAGAATTTTCCACTTGTGATATCGGAACGATGGCAAAATGAAGTAGCGGAAACAGTATTTGAAACTGTTAATTTCGAAGCTGATAAACAAGAACACAAAAAGAGGGCTAAACAAAAGAAGCTTTACGACTTAGATGAAAAAGGTAAGTAAGGTAATAATAGTTATTTGGTGTGATGCCAATTTATAAGGTTTTATTATGTATCTTTGTTTTGTGGTGTACATTCATTAACTAATATTTAAAAGATATACCTATTGTGTCCTATTTTCAACTCAGTTCCTGAGGAAAATCACGGAGACAAGTATTCATGTAGCAGTGTGCGGTTAGATTTTCTCCTATTCCACTGTGTCCTAGTTAGATGACGATGTTGTTCTCGTCAGTTCATTGAGATTTTCTAGGCATTTCCATGCTACTTTAGAACTGATTACATAATAAACTCAGTGCTTTAGTTGCTGCTTTTATCTTTTATCAAAACTGAACTGGCCACACTTGTATTTGTATTTATTTATTTGGGGTGACATTCAGTGAGACCCAAAAGATAGTTTCTGAAGAGAGTCTCAGAAACTAATAGCTCCCTTAGTCCTATTTCCCGGAAGAATTTTAGGATATCTGCAGGCCTAAACTTGGGTAAATGTTCCTCTTCTATCCAGTAATCTCCCAGGTGCTGTGCTCTAGGATTCTGAAGTTCTGTGCAGTTGGAAAGTATGTTGATGGAGGTTTCTTCTTCCATGTCACAAAATCTACATTCTTCTTTCTACACTATTTTGAGCTTTTTCAGGTGCCCATTCAGGCGACAATGTCCCGTTAGGATCCCTGTTAAAATTCTTAGCGCAGTTTTACTTTGACTTATGCATTCATTTGATCTCAACAGGTTGTAGTCACCCAGAAGAATCTTTGATTGTATAAGCCCTACTAGATTTTTCCAATGGTCAGATCTTCTCTTTTTCTCGACTATTATTTCCAATTACATTGGGGCTGATTCCGCATAAGGGTTCAGGCCTCCCAAAAGTCCTCCTCTTTGCTAGTTCATCTGCTATAGTTCATTTACGATAAGTTTGCAATAACAAAACATGACAGATGTTTCACATCGTTCCCACATTGTAATTTTTTTCCAGCTGATGGCATAAAAATATGTTAATAGGTTGTTTATTCTATAAGATTACATTCAACTCAAGAATAAGGGCAGAAATTATAAAATTTTGATGGGTAAATATATAAATTTCAAGATGTCCAAGTTTGAAACCATAAGTTTAACTGAATAATGTTATCTTCATGCACATGTTTAATTGCATCGTTATTGCAGTATTAAGTAACAATGTATCTTTATTAAAAACTTACATCTCTCACAGAAGGAATAGGAATTAGCGGTCCACCGTTATTTCTCAAAATATGATATTAGGGATGCTACCATCTCCTTGCAACCACTTGATAAAGACTCATGCATTGCGACGTAGTGTTCGATACTCTCTTTTAAATAGTTATGAAAATAACAGATTATAATTTACACAGTGAAAAACTGTGATTCTGATTTTGAAAACATAAGTCTGGCAACCCTGGACACGGCAGCCAACTTTTGGACCGCAAGTTTCCCCTTTATATGACTAATTATTCCATTTACACTTTGGATATTTAAATTTTGTTCAGTGGCTGCAATTGTTACTAGAAGTGTTAATATTGCAAACTTATCGTTTCATTTCCTTCTATTCCAGTGTGTCCTGGAATCCATAGTAAGACTATATTGTTCTCGCCTAGTTCATTGAGTTTGTCTAGGCATTCCCACACCATTTTGGATCTGATTGCACAAGAGCTCAGTGCTTTAATGGCTGCTTGACTATCCGACATTATGATAATCATTTATCTTCTGTATCCTTAATCAATATTGTACTTGGCGCTCTTTCTTATGGCGTGGATTTCCGCTTGAAAGATACTTGGGTTTTTTTCCAGAACTTTCGGAGTGTTCGGTTCGGTTCCTGGCCGGAACACTCCTATCCCAGTTCCTCCTATTGCTTTTGAGCCGACTGTGTGCCATTGAATGGCATTCTTTCCAAGTCTGGTATTTGGATCCCATTGATAATTGGTCTCACTATGGCAGTGTACATCCAGCTTAGCATTTCTGCGTTACAACCTCAGTTTCTCCCTGCCAGATTCCTGCACACCATTAGAGCCATATTTGCCTTGTATGTAATCTCCTTTTCGTGTTTGTTTCACAGGAGTTTACTGTCTAGAGTCAAACCTAGATACTTGACTTCTTGTCTCCATCCAATCTCGTTCCGTGTCTCGTTCCCATCGAGTTTTATGGTTTTGAGGTTGAGTTTTCTTTTCTCAGTAAAGGTTATCAAGATGATTTTAGTGGGGTTGAAACTGGCCACACTTTCTGATGGCGTGTATTTTCGCTTGAAAGATGCGTGGAGCTCTTCCCAAAGAACAGAGTATTTGGTTCCTCCTATCCCAGTCCCTTCTATTATACACGATGATCTAATATTAAATGTTTGTTTGTGAATTTTCTTTCAGAAACAGACTGCATTTTACACGGGTATGTCAAAAAACTTGGTGGACCTTGGACATCTAGTTGGCAGATGAGGTATGCAAAATTATACCCTAATAGGTTAGAGTTACATCCTGATTCAGCGAAACCGGAATTAGTATTTATGGACCAGATAGAAGAAGTCAGTCCTGATTTAGTGCAAGTCAAAAATGAAAATTGCATCGTTGTCAGACTACGCGATGGGAAAGTTGTTCTTACAAATCCCGTAAGTATAAAAAAATATTTTTCAACACTACCAGCGATAAGTGGCCCGTAGCACCCGCTTTACGGGTTTGCCAAAAATAAATATAAATACAAATTTGATCAACAAGAGTTCATCCATATTATCTCAAATGTGGTTAGAATCGAAACAAAAGGGTTCACTAAAACTCCAAGTAAAACCACAATATAATATATTTGCCTTACTAGAACCAATCAACTTGTTTTGCGCAAACAGGTTGACGTTAACGTCTCTTCTTATAGTTTGGCAAGTTTATCTGAAACTATGCGGCGTCGGTAAGAGGCGAGGAAAAACATGGCGCCTATCTGTCAAACGTACAAATGGCGTACGGTACCTATTTTACCAAGTAAAACTGAAAATACAATGGTAACTGACAATACCAACGCCACTGGATAAATCAATATCAGTCAATTGACGAAGTGAGAGGGAAGATCTCACGCACGCGCTTGCCAATAAGAAGTCAGCTGGTCGATGCAAATCACCAATTATGTAATTCGGAGGGTGTGGTCATTATAGTTTTCGTACAACGCTGCCAGAGCTTCAAAAAGTCCATAATAAATTTGAAAAACTGTTCATCTTTAAATATTCATAAATTGAAAAAATAATGTTAATAGAATAAATCCAAGGAAACAAGCACATTATAAAATTAACGTTCAATCATATTTTTATATTGTTAATAATAAAAAGACCCTTTTCTAATTATTATCACTACATAGTTAGCATTTCAGTTTTTTCATAGTTAAATGGTGGCAATGTCGAATGTTTTCGACTGCATTCCTTTCACGGGTTCAGATAAACTTGCCAAAGTATAATACGTGTACCTTTTTTGCGAGTTTTGATGCAAGCAAAAGATTCGTTGTCAAGATAAAATCGTTTTTGAAGAATTATTGCTGCGGTCCAAATGGGCATGACGACAGTATCAAAAAATCGTCTATATAATGGTTTTAGGGGAAAGTTCATATCAAAAAAATTCAAAACAATGCTTTAGTTTTATTTAAAAAATTCAGATTATTAACATTTTCAATAAAATAAAACATAAAAATACTGCAATCGGCCATTTTGACTGAAACACCAATCACAGCGCATGACGTCACGCTTAGGTAAACACGGCTGTCAGTCAATACTCAATACACTAATTTTCTGCGTTTTGTTGTTATGAATACTACTGATTACGCATTTGGATTAATCTTTTATTATTTTACGTGTGATTTATCGTCTCCACTCTACTATAAAAATGAAACCAAGCTTTGTGAAGGTAAATAGCTCAAATTTGCCCAGGATTGATATAATGATGATGAAAACTTTGGAATTCATTTTTATGACACGAATTTATTTAATGTTTTGTTTACTTTCTTCGCTACGCATAGACACAATGACATGTTTACCTAGGCGTGACGTCAGAGCCGACGCCATGACACCCGCGAGCTGTTTTCGCGCACTATTTAAAGAATATCAGTAAAATGGCTTCAAACTTCGGTTCACTTAAGTTTATTACCGAAATAAAGGTTTTTCCGTAAATAGTGAATGTGTACCCACATGACGGAAGAGTATTTCAAAATCTATCGTCACGCCTATTGTGCATACAGCGAATCCTGACCTTCCAGGTCCCATCTCCCTGTCACGCCGCAGAGCGATTGTGAAGTATGTCATCGAACATTGGCATTTAGAGGTTTCTAGTCTACTATGTCTTTAAGTGCGTTTAGCAAATAGTAATAAAGGTGTATTTAATTTTTAGGATGAAATAGGCCTAAAAGAATGGCTCACCTCCCTCAAATCAGCGCACAAACTATCCCAAGAACTTCTAGGATCGATGGCGAAGAAAGCGGGTAAAATATACGGTACCGACAGCAACAATAGAAACGCCATAATAACGGCGCGCAACACAAACGGCAACTAACAAAAACTATTTAAAAAACAGAATTCATTTTCGTAACAACAAGTCGGACTACGTAGGATTGAACCAAGAAGATAAAACGCCGACATTGTTTTAAACTTTATCTCGTTTTTGTGTGATCGAAGATATATAGACACCCGTTTTTCAAAAAAGAAATTAATAAAAAATAATAAACGGAACATGACAATTCGATGTATTTTGTTAAACATATTTATAATTTTATTTATGCATTTTTTTCTTCTTAGGGACTTGTGCTTGTGTGAGAAAAAAAAACGAGAATAGATAGGGAGGAATATATTTATTTGTAAAGGGTAGTTGATTTGTATTATATTATATAGCGATTGTTTAAAAAAATTTGTAATTATAGAAAAGCTGTTCTGTAGGAAAGTAAAAAAAAATTACTCGCGGAATGGCCTAAAACTTATTGTACGCTTAAAAAAAGAATAATACATAACTTGAAATTGAAAATTGTATCTTTAATTTTCAACGATTGGTAATCAAAGGGAATTATTCAATTTTCAGCAAATGGCTAATTCGCTGATTTTTTACTTTCTTCTTTGTTTCCATATTTAAATTAGTTTCAACTCGTTAACGTTTTAGTTCTTGAATGAAAAAAACCTTATTGCAATTTTCTTTATTACTGTAGAATTGAAAAGCTACACAGTTAAAAACGGGTAACAATAAATATCCAATATTTGCTAAGCATCTTTTAATTCCTTATAATATGTGGACTGTTGAAAAGTACAATAGTTCTTCATGCTGATTTAAACGAACTAATACTGATGACAAAAATATAAGAGGAATCTCTCATCAACCGAGAATACAATTAAAAGGAGGTAGATTTTTTGTTGTCACCCCTACACCGCACAAAATCAAATAACTTCAGTAATTAGTAGATATCATTTACAGATTCTAGACCAAAGTGCGTCAGATACACGCTAGACAGCACTGTTTCGCTAAAGCATTTGGATGTGTATAGTTTGTAGAGAGAAATTTGAATGTTTTTGAAAATTGTCATGTTTTATGGAAGTTCAAATGGTAAGTATGATAATGATAAGCATCTTGTCGCGTTGTGGTTTAAAATAAACAAATTTACAGTATGTGAAGAACTATAATTCTGCCGTCCTTTTCACACCGGGTATCACCTCTTCCTACAGTGTTTTTCGAGGTTCGTGATGAAATATGCAATGCTTATCTACATTTATTGCATAGTAGCGTATTTATAAAAAATGTGGATTAGAATGCTTGTTTAGTGCAGAAATGGAGGTGTCGTGGGCAAAAAGTAGAGAACTTAAGGTCTTGATTCATTGTTGAGAGTTTCAGTTGCAATTATGTGTCGTTCTCGAGTGACTTTTACGTCAAACCTAAGAAGGCATGCCGAAATGTCACGATATCAATGATATTTTTTGGAAGGTTGTTCATTTTATTCGTCGCCGTACATTTTGTGTCCAGCAGGTGGACGGTTAGCAGGTTATTTATGGTTATGTATTGCTAATTCGCAATAAACACATTTAGTAGGGAAGTATTTTTAAAAGTGACCCGAGTGTGCACTTACAAACCATAAAAATTTCATGTTGAACTTAATATAAAATTAAAAAATCACGTCTTAATTTCACATTAAAACGAACCTTTACACATGTTACAATATTTTACAAAATTTAAATTTGGTGCATCGATATTTACCTATATCACCAATTTATGGCTCCATCGTATGTTTGATGTACTAGGACTTGGAATCGTTGTGTTACATCTACTATTACAGAATATACTGGGTGCATAAGTAAGAAAGAACGCTGACTGTATCTAGAGAATCCGTGAAAAAAAAAAGGTAGAACGTGTCGCGGGACACACGGTAGGAACTATAGTTCCTTTTAAGCAAAAATTATGTAATACATCTGACGTTATAGATAAACTATTTGCATATTCCTTCCTTGGTGGTCGAGTAGTAAGCAAACCAGACTCTCATGCGGTAGGCCCGGGTTCGATTCCCCGTGAAGAAGTTTTTTTTTATTGTTAATTTTATTTTTAAATAATTTTTCTGCTTGATATTAATAACGACAACAGGAAGACGTTTGAAATATTTAGCAGAATATTCATTATTATAAATAATGGTACGGTACCCTTCATGAGGGTGTCCGACTGGCAACATCTACTTATAACAGCATCGTATATATAAAAAGGGAAACCTTAGCATTATACAAATTGGACATTCAAGAGCTGTACGTTTACACAAAATTGAATTGTTAAATTTCCAATTTGAAGTTATATTACAGTTTATAGAAATTTTTATTTTCTAGATTTTTTCTTAAGTGGGTCGTAGGAAAAATATGCTGTTCGACTCGTGTGGATTGTCCATATCGCACTTGAACGATTGAGCACTCCGCCTACGGCGTCGTGCTCAAAGTTCGTCCTCGTGTGATATGGCCATCATATCCACACTAGTTGCACAAACTACTATTTCTATCAAAATATGCCCTTTTACATTTAAAAACAACCTGCCAAATGTCAAATCAATTTATCCATCCATTTTAAAGTTATCGAATTAAAACATTCAAGTTTTCAAAATTTCAACACCCTGTATTTCGAAAAGTAAATGTGCTAGACCCCTTAATCGCGCAAAAAAATTATGGAAATAATAGTAAAAATTTATCCGAACAAATTCAAGTAGATCACCAGCAATGCGAATACCAGCTTTTCATACAATTTCAATATAGCATCGGTGGTTCAGTGGTTAGAATGCTCGCATTGCACGGGGGCGGCCAGGGTTCGAATCCGGGTAGGAGCAGATTATTATTATTATTATGAATCGCTGCTTCGTAAACGAGAGAGAGACTAAGGAGGCACAAGCACGCAAGCAAGGCACATAACGAAGCAATTTAACATAACGTAGCGTAACGTAACGCGTAACGGTCAGATCTTTTGCGTCGCGACCCCTGGTCGCTCAAACATAACCTGGCGTAAAGAACTAAAGTTCCAATAATCAAAGTAGCCCAGGAAAAGGTTTTTCAACTTTTTACTCACTAGAGTGGGATCGGATTATGATATGCCAAAAGTACTTTTTTGTAAATTTTTGTATCTTCTCACTAAATTAGACAAGGGAGAAAGTGGGATAGAAAAAAAATATCTTAAAAATTATTTTCCTATAATACGTTCATTTATCTTTTTAATGAGCAAAACCACTTGAAATATATTAATCAATATTTCCTGATAATGACGGCCATTTAGTGAACTGGGTTTTTAATTAGGACATATCACTAGGTTTTTATAAGACCAAGTAGTGCGTCGAACAATCAGTTAATGGTACGGGTTTAGGAGAGAGCTCTATTTTTATAAATATAACAGTATATAACAATATTATTTCGTATATTATAATACTAAATGTTCAACTTTAATTTTGTCATCAATAACATTTTACACAACTGTGGATATTATTAAAATTTAGATATTCAGGGTCTTGACAAAACTTATAATCTCTTGTTGAAATTGGAAAAAAAACATTATTGGGTTACCTCATTTTAGGTAACAACCTGAAAAAGGTAGTTAGATGATAGAATTAAATAAAAAAAAGTTAACTGAAACAGACTTTGGATACAGTGAGATTGAAGTTTAATCGATGGCAATTATTCTGTAGATTCCAGAACACAAAAATTTCAACAAGGCACGACACACACATAACTGTCAGGTAAACCGAGAAGGTAATACATTTATGGTAAGTTGCAATAATTTAACCGAGTCGGGAGATGGCGAGCAGACCAAAAGATGACGCGATCCTCAGTACAGGTAAACCTCAACGGTGAACCGGAAAGTGTGTGCCAGACATAATAAAAATAGTAGCTGAAGTTATTTTGTGACTGATAGAACCAAAAAATGTGTGACGTGGAAAAACGAATTGTATATTATACGAGGACGGTTTGATGGAAGAGTGACTTTTCAATGAAAAAGTTACTTTAATGTAAAAAAAAATTATTTTTCAACATAATCTCCTTTTAACTCTACACCTTTGGACCAGCGAGCTTCCAATTTTTTCAAACCATCCAAAAAATAATCTTCTGGAAGATCCGCAAAATACGCGTTTGTCTCTATAATCACGTCTTTATTTGTCCGAAATCGCTTTCCACCAAGCCAGTTTTTCAAGTTTGGAAACGGAAAGTAATCGGAGGGAGCCAGATCAGGTGAATATGGAAGTTGAGGTAATAAATCGTAACGCAGCTGATTTTTCTGCAACAATAGCGGACGAAAAGACAAGCTAAACATTATTTTTGGTTTTTGGCAGTAAATAGGATAACAGTTATAAGAAGTTAAATTAAAAACTATCCAAATTATTAGGTGACATGTAATTTGAATAAAAAATTGATATTTTTGTTTTTCTTGCAAAATAACCAATGAAATTTCGGAAAAAGTTACAAATGTGTTATTGTACCTCTGAAATTTTTTCTGAAGGTCATTAAAAGACAAATTTATGGTTGAATTGGTAATTCATAGAAAATAAACTCAAAACAGATTCATAATAACCAAAATAACCTGAGTATGACTTCTTTTTTTTCCAAAAAATTGGAAATTTGAAAGTGTACACTTGCTTACAGACATGTCTTTGTTGTACCTCCAGGAATAATTTTACATAATCAACTAATTTTTTAAAATTGTTGCAATTTTCTTACCTTTTCTCCAAAGGTGCAATATCAGCTTTATAATTGTCTTACTAAAGAGCTGGAACGACAAGCA
>CAJUYG010000077.1:276732-306413 GCA_910591675.1 Galerucella calmariensis | reverse complement strand
AATGATTGTGGCATACGGCTTTTTGAAGTCAAGAATAGGGTCAAATAACTTTTTACTACTTATTGAATTGGTAATGTCACTTAGCAGTAGAAGATTTTCGTGGTAGATCTTTAATATTTCGAGATGTTAGTAAGTTTGATTTTTTAATATTTCATAAAGGGTGTTCTTCACAATCTCCCAGCAGGCAATATACTTCTGCACCTATAATTTGTTCATAACAATTTTCCTATACCGGGATCCTCTAAAAAAATATTAATATAAATTTTAAACAGTTCTTAAAATTAAGCCAGTATCCGACTCATTAACAATTTGATTTCTGGGTATTATCAATTAAAAGAAAAACCAACTATTAATGTATTTTTCATGTTTACAGAACAGTTTTTCTAAAAAAAAAACTCCTTATTATTGTAATTAAATTATTCTATTTGGAACCTCTATAGATTCTACTACTTCTGCATAGATATAGATATTCAGACTTGGGACATGATTAATGAACTTATAGATTGGTTTCTATTTTTTTATCACTGAACATTGAAAAAGTTCATCTCACTGGTATAAAACACCAAGCTAACTTCTTAGAATAGCTCAAGTATTGCCAGCTGCACTGTTTGTACATATAATTATTACACGGTGAAACTGTAAAATTTTCAATAACTCTATAAAATACTTTATGGGATGAAATTGCAAATTTTGTTCTGTATGATGATTACTTGCATCGGTAAATATCATTCTTTTCAGTTTTTGTAAAGATGTATCACAAGTACCTCAAGTTATGTACAAATCAAATCGAGTTCTTTGACAGACTCTACATTTTTATGATTTTTAGCTTTAAAAATAGAAGAATAGCTAACATTACAGCTATTTAGTGACCTATCAACATGTAAAAGTATCACCATCTCCCATATCTTCGTTATATCTGCTTGAAATTTTTTTTATATGGCATACTCCTAATCAGAATCAAATTCCATAAAAGTATCACAATATATCAGTCATCTATCAGTATAGTCCCCATCTTAAATTTTAGTATTTTCCCCATATTATTAAACAATTTTTTTGGTTGAAGGATTGGTGAATTTTTTTTGAGGAGAGGAATAAGTCTGTATGTATACAGATTCGGCAAATAATTATGTTCCGTGAAAAACAAACAATAGAGCAATTGAATCATCTATGGTGGAATTCACATATAGATGTTAGTATACGGGTATGGATAACAATGTTGCCAATCCTACTGGTACTGCCCCAAGTTGTTGCTACTTTTGTAAAAGAAACAGGGCCATCTTTACGAGGAATAACGAAATGTCTAGATTGATTGGGATGTTTAAATAAAAAGTGAATGAAATAAATGGTCACATATCAATTATTTCAGCTAGGCCTTCCAACAAAAAAAATCCCCAAAAGATTTCTATTTATAAACAAGATTTGGAGAAAGATTTAAATTTCTAGGTGGATCACCTTGTATTTTTTTAATTAAAATTGCTCGAATGATTTACAGTTTTACCGTGCATTGTTGCTTTTTAATTGTTCTTTTATCTTTAAAGGAAAAATAGACACTTTGTAAAATTAACCAAAAAGAAGTAAATTAAAAATTTTACAGAGTGTTTGTTACTTAGTCGCTATCTATTTTTGTCTAAATATATATTTAATACCCTGTATATTTCTGTATATAAGTGATCCTCTTAGAAGAATGCATATATATACATATTAAGAACATTTCTTAGAAATTCATTTTTGGTCAATTAAAAAAGATAATCTAAAATAAAATTGAAGAAAGCATTAAATATAAATTGTGCTTGAATATAGGGTTCTTATAACATTAACTTTAAATAATATGTGTTAATTTAGACTAAACTACACTAAAAAATGTCGGCTACAAAAAAGGTACAGTTAAATAAGTTGCCATTAAAATATTTTATAACAAAATTAAATACAGGAATCCAAGGACCAATTTTTTCTTCTTTATTGTCAGTATTCCAACAGCAGTACGATAAATGACTCAAATGGTGTCCAAAGTGTAAGAGTTTTCCGAGGAGTTTTCTCCTTAACAACTACAGACATTTTATCTACAAACCCTAAAATATTTTTTTCAACTTACCAATTATTTAAGTACCCCTTTATTAATCTTTTGAGAATTTTTTCTTTTTAATCTCCCATTTGTTGAGACAAAGATTACATTCTGTAAATTTTTTTATTAGAAAACAGATTTACCCGTGTCTTTTCAAAAATTTTGTATACTGAAGCTATTCTTTTTTATGAAATATAGTTAAAATATCAACACCCTATCAGTTTCTGAATATGAAATGGTGAAAATATTCCATCACCTTGATATTAAATTATAAAAACTTCATTTTAGTATTTTACATTTCAAATTTATTCAAGGATATAATAAATATTTCATTAATAATGATAATCCCAAACTGAGTGGGTTATTGAGGGGTATTTTAAAAATTAGAGGGGATAGAAAAAAATGGTTGAAATATCATGATCCAATTAGATCTTTAGTAAGTTGTTTCATATTCGAAATACAGGGCGACTTAACAAAATTTACCCAAACTGATATCAAAAATATCGTTATCTTACAATAAAACTTTATAACCAAAGAAGAGTTCAGTGTGGAAGACAATGTAAAGTCTGCAGGACTTGTAGGCTTTACACAAAAAATAAAATAATTTTCAACATAATACCAACAAAACAAGTATAAAAAACTATGTCCAGAATGGTGGGCAATCTCACCAGAACATAGAGAGGCGAAACAGTTCATTAGAGGACATTCGCCAACAATCATTTGAAAAGGGATTTAAAAAGAACACAAACAAACCCAAAATATACATATAATGTCATATTTGATAACTTAGACACCTTAAAAATAAATTGCCTACGGAACTGAAAACTCCTTCGGTTATTCTATCAAAAGTTTATTGCACTTTTTCAGATAAATAGGTAAAGTAGGTAAAAATAGATAACAGGTAAATTCTGTAAATTCACCTTGTTTTTCGAATATGGAACAACTTACTGAAGATCTGAATGGGCCATGGCTTCTTAATAAACAAGTCATTGTATTTCAACCACTTTTTTTCTATTTCCTATAATTTTCTAAATACATTAAGTTGATCACCCTGTATTCACATTGAGCCTATTGAGGAATCTTTTTGGCAGTTTAATACCAACTGCCAAATGATTTTAAAGCCACTTGGTTGTTATAAAATATTTTTATCTACAACTGTCATGTAACGGGTACGATTTGACACTATTTTCAGTGTCATAATGACGTATATTACCGCACTAGTGCGTTTTTTAATACATTCCGCACTAGTGCGATAATAAGAATCAAGAAAAATATTAATACCAGAATTAAATATTAAAAATAGCACTGGAAGCTGCATTTTCAATATCCGAAGGGAGACTGTCTTCGCTTGATCTTATTTTTAAAGATTTTTTTCATTCAACTTTGACAATTTGATGACATAACTAATTTATTTAATTTCCACAGCTTTGTTTGTCTTTGTTGCTAAGGTCACAAAATATGATCTACAGTACCTCATGTTTGCAGTCAATATTATTAACAATACGTTGGGTTGAAATATTATTTCAATAAAATTTTATGATATAATGTTAATAATACTAATAAACAGTTGTAGATAAAATTTTATACGTAACACGTGGGATAGGAATTAATAACGCACTTATGTGAATACACACAAACTTCACATGCGTGCGTTAATAATGTCCATATCCCACTTATTACGTAAATAACTATTATTGTTTCATGTGTGGAATTGGTTTCCTCCAACCTATCCACACATGGCATGACAGGATGATATTTATGCGCTGTAAATAAATACATACATATTGCGAAAAACAACACTACTTGGAAGAGAGTGAAGAATGGTTTGCTTAGTCCTCTACAAAAACAGGTGGGCATGTGTTCATTTTTTGGTAAAGGGGACTGATCTAATTGTGATTTCACAAATAAAACAATTCATGTCTCTCTCTTCCAAGTGCTGCTCATATTATCATTGTCGTACTTGTGTAAATCTTATATCAAGTTAAGCTTTTTCAAAAAAATAATTGGAAATAAGTTATTTCTATAAAAACAATGGTTTTTAGATAAAATTGATTCATTTATTGAACTATTCAGTTAGAATATTTTTGCATATGTTTAAAAGTAATTGATTTGGGATACCTTTTATAAGCATTGTATTAAAATTCGTGCCAAACTATACAAGTGAATACATGTGAGATGTAAAATGCAGTACTTCTATTTTAAAAATACAGTTAATTTCAAGAACACGTTTTATCAAAAGATTTAGGTCACTGCCTGCAAAAACCTAACTTTAAAAATTGTGAATTCAGTTAAATGTACGGGTATTTCAGAAAAAAATATATATATAACAAATTTGGTGTTACTATATTAGGTACTAATGAAAATGCCTTCTATTGATTTCTATTTACAGAGTCAGTCACATGATAATCAGCAAACTCTACTGGTTTAAAGTTAAGTTGAAGCTAAAGATGGGTGCAGATCCTCTTGGTGGAATTCCTTTGGTAATTTCTAACCTCAAATGGAAATAAAGAACGGTTGAAAACAAATATCTTCCACAAAGGGAAGAGGGTTCTATATTCACCATTAGTATAGTTCACAGTGCCGTTTTTCCACTTCGTGTTGTCATTAATAAAATAATGTGATCAAATTGCAATTAGAAAGTTTTTGAAAAAGTTAAAGTCCTGCATAAAAAAATTGCAAAACTAATTTGTTGAAAGAAGAAGGGGTTTTGTTTTTTGCTAATATATCAAAAATAAAAAGATTCTTCAAATTGAATACCAATATTTTATGATTATAATTTGGAGGTGAAAATATGATTAAAAAAGCACAATGACGCTCCCACACATATTGGAGCGAAAACATTTTTGAAGTGAAAACTTCTTTAGGTGCGTGGAGCACTTTTTGTGTGAACAAAAAACATGGATTTCGCGTCATCGTCACGCTTTTATGCAACACACAATACTTTTGGTTATGCAGCACAATTTACAATAAAGCGTAGGTATATAGTGTTGCATATGTCACCGTCACGCTTTCCATCGTACAATAAGATTTTCAAAGGGATTAATTTTTTTGTAAGATATTACATCTACCATTGGCTTGCGATAACATTTCTAGATTTTTACAGAGGGTTCTTTCATTGTTGTTTTCAATTTTATATATTCCGAGATAAATTCTGAATCTAGAACAAAATGATAGACACAGACAATTTCCAAAAGATGGGAATAGTCCACAGTAGTCAGGATTTTGTGTAGATAAGACATAGTATCAAAAGAAAGAAAATCATCAATATTATAACTGATAAATAACGCTTTCTACTTGATTGGACATGCAGACTTGGAACAAGGGTAACCATAGGACCGAACATAGGTCAGTTAGTAGAACTATAACTAGTCTAGCAATTGATTAGGTTTTTCTCTCGACATTATACAAAAATTGAGAATGTTTGACTACACTAAAATGCATAATGAAGAAGAAACTTCCAAGAAACCCTCAAATATAATCTCTACCCAAATACCATTTCAATTAATGTTCTGCACACTTTCTAATTTATTATTTACTGCTGTAAACTAACAGTAAAAAAAGCCAGTAAATATTTCTACTATATTGTGACTTACACTGTACAGAAAATCGAGATTCTCTTACTGCTTTTATTTGTAATATTTTTATAACTTGTACGGTATTTAGTATTAACAGAGAAATGTGACGAAGAAAAATGTAAATTTTTGTATAGCATATGTGTGCGTGCCATTATTGTGCGGAGTTTTTTTTAAATACATAAATAATGTTCACCATGTCTTAATGAAACCTTTGTTTGTTTTCCCATCAAAAATTTTTCAATTTTGAAAAGATTTAAAACATTTCTTATTTAATTTTGGGATTCTGCTCACCTGGTACCTACTCTTGTTTACTTCAAACTAAAATCTTCATTAACAATAAAATCAGCAATATCATGATATATTTTTTTGCAACTTCAATCTTGTTATCTGTTATATGAGTTGCAAATTTATAGTGATGAGACATAACTAAGTATTGAGGCATATGCTATAAAAGCAGAAATGTATGTCACTAAAAAGTTTTGTCAAAAAAGGTACCAGTCATTATCAGAAACATTATCCTAACAAAATTTAAAGTAATACATGAAATCATATTCCTTGTCTAAAGGTATGCTTCTGTACCAATTTTTATAACAATTGATAAAAATATGCAGTGAAATTATTGGAAATTATCCCCCATTATTATAAATAATCTGCCTTTATCCTATGTGCAAATAGTTATTAATCACCCTCTATATCCATACTATTTGTTTTATACAAAAAGGATAATTTTCCCACAGGATCACTCAATAATAATTGTAAAATTATATTTTCAAATGAACTGTAAATTCTGTAATGTTTTAAACTTTTTTAAATTTGAAAAAATTATAAAAATATAAATAAGCTTTTGATCAATATTTTTGTAGTAAATTTTTTTATAACCTATTTTTCCATGTATTGGATTTGGATATGAATTTTCTATCCAAATTGGGTGGAAACACAAGTAAAATAAAAAAGATTAGTACCTATGCATTTCACAGTACACCATTTTGATATTATTAGAAGCACCCAAAAATTATATATTTATTGTAAATTTAAGAAAGCTGGGAATGCTTTTTCTGATCAAAAACTGATTTGGACTGAAAATAAACTAAGGTACAATACAATCCATAAAATGCATTCACTAATAAATTGTACACATTAGCAAATTATAATAATCAAAATATAATATATAAACTATAAAAATGCATATTTTGTTCAGAACAAAAAACAAAGATAAACAACTTACTTACATATAATCTTGTAACAAGGGACTTCCAGACCTGACTTTAGTGTGCAGACTCCAAATAGAGACAACTATAAAATTAACACGTTGCCGGACTACATATTTCTTCATTATATACCTAGTCATGCAGCAAGTTTGTAGCCATTTCAAATTAAATATCAAGCCCAGTTACTATTATTGTTTCTTAAATTAGTATGGAGGCAGTGATATATACTTTTCGATACAATAGTTATAATAATATTGTAAAGGTGAGGAAATATGGTGCCAAGCTGTATAAAAAGCTCTCCACCTGATTATTAAATGTCGCTACCTACCAACTTATTATTTTTGGAAAGTATTAACCGTAAATAAAAACAATTGGCTGCTCAGCTTGGCCTTAATAATTAACAAACACAAAAATATTCAGTTGAGGTTGGAAGTAAAAGCAAAATATGCATTTTTAAATAATTAGCAAATGGTTATCGTTCGTTTCCAGTTGATTTCTTTTTGGCAATATTCAAAATATATTCTTAGCACAAATATTTAGAGCAGTAGTCAGTTCTTTTGTATTTCACAAGTAATAAACAAGATACAGCTTAACACACATTTATTCATTTTTTCCAAAATAGTTTGAAAATAAAATAAAATCTTTACAAGTTGTTTATAGCAATCTAAGAACTGAAAACGTTACGTTTGTTGTCATTTATTATTACATATTATTGAAACTATAGAGGAGAGTAAAGTATGCACTGTTTATATTGTTAGGATCGCGAGGAAAAAACCAATTCAGGGCAATTCACTGTCAATTGGAAGCACACTCACCTTTTTAACATGATTGTGAGCATTCGACGGAATTTTATATATAAATTGATCTTTATTTTCTTCCAACATTTATACCTATTATACCAATTTCTTGTGAATATTTGAGAATAACCTCAACTTTCTACGGAAGTGAAGTTTACGAGCTTGAGGGTTTTGCGGGGGGCCGTTACCAAACCCGAAAGCTGTAAGGGAACATCCGACCCGTATATCTTACGATATTTTTTTTTAATTTACCAACATTGTTATGATAGAAGTAGATTGAAATACGAAATAAGGGGCAATTTGATAATCAAATTCTACATATTCACGATGTCCATATGAGTATTATCGAAGCTCTAACGTCAGATGCTACTTCCGCTCCAAGTAGTTCCATACCAAGTGAAACTCCGTTGATTTCCAATGTACATCACCAATGTACATCACCAACAAAGTAAAATGCCTTGTATTTTTAATAATAATGCTTTAAACTTTATTTTAATTTTAAAATGAATTAAGTTAAAGTTAAATTGATTTGTTTGTTTTGATATTCTGCTATGTGGTTTAACGTTATTTTTTAATTTTGAATAAAAGTTTTTGCAAAAATCCCAAAAGTCGCGAGGGCCGTAAGTAACTCACTTACGGTCCTAGGGTCGTATTTACAGCCTACTTCTATGGTAAAGATGTTGGTAAATTAAAAAAAAAGACCGATCGTGCAACAACATACCTAAGTTCTCATGAAATTCTAGACATAAAATCAAAATCAATGTTTTAAATTGATTATTATCGATACATAACCGTGTCAATAGGTATGAAAGAAAGCTCGTCTGCCCTGGAATAAACAACTTTTTTCTACATTCATGCAAAAAACTACATTTTTGTGAAACACAACTAATGGAAAAAGTGGTTCTTTTTTGCACTAGTGCAACAAAATTTTTGTTGCACTCATCTGTCATTATTGTCAGCTTTGTGATGATTTATGACAAACATAAACATTTAAATAAAATAAAAATCCAGAGCAAGTGTCTGATCCTGCTCTAATACAGCGATAATCTATGTATATCTTACTACTTAGTCTCAACGAGTTACAATTATTGCAAAAATATTTGATTATTTAAAATTTAAATGGTCAAAGCGAAAACCAGCTATGATTAAGTACTGACAAGGTGGAGGCCATAAAGATACAAAAAAAAGAAGAACGGTTAAAATACTTTCTGAGTTATGATGACCATTGACATAAAGTAACATCTTTTGTGTTGAATTGAATTGTATTGAATAATATTAATAATTACTAAGAAAATGAGTAATAGCGATGAAGAACAATTTATTGGGACCCCATCAGAAATAAGTGAAATTGTAAATGAAGCATCATTAAAATTATTACCTAATAAATCTAGAAAGCAATATAAGATATAATCGGTTTAAGGAATGGTGCTTTGATAAAAATCTAAGAAATTATATCTAATTTTCCAGTTTTTGCATGAATGTAGAAAAAATATTGTATGCAACTCGTGCAAAACGTCTTTTTTGCACTTGTTGCATAAATAACTATTTTATATTATGCTTTACTGAAAATGTTGCTTTGATGTCATATTATATAATTTCAAATATTTAAAGACATTTGACAAATAACATGTACTATGTGTTTGATCCTTTGTACCTCATATAAATAATAGGAAATTGAAGATCTAAGCGAGCAAGTACACTGAAGTCCACCAATTCTAGTTCTTCCTTATTCCCACTGTATATTATAGGCTAGAAAACAATTATTCACATTTTTATTAGGTTTATTTGTGATTTTCGATTCTGGACATCCATCCCGTCAATATTGTAAATTTCCCGTATTACCAAAGATAGTAGCATATACTTGTCCTGTCTAAATTATAGACTGAAACCATCTAGAAGAATCTACCGAGAAAAACTTTTTAATAATATTTGGAAACTTTTAACAGTTTGGTTACATTAAAATCGAGTTTATCGTGAATCATGTGGGTTTGGATAGGTTAGCTGAGGCTTTACTCGGAGACAAGAGGCCCCCCTAAGTTTATTCTGGACCAATACATCTATCCTCATCATCTCAATTTGCAGTATCTTGCGAGGCTCGTTGCTCTATCAATCTCTATGTGTACCACTTCTTCTAGTTCCTACATGAAATTTTTTCCCAAAATTTTGAAACTGATTTTCCTTAGTGCCCACTAATGACATACCTAGTAGGTGTTTACAATTCCGGAGATCCACCCCTACAGTACAACTTCTCTCGAAAATATACCATTTACTAAGTTCACAACAGGTATATTATTCTCCAAAAGATTCCTCATTTTTCCCTCGTATTTCCTGGACCATAGGGATTAACATTTCAATATTCTTGAATCAATTAAAATTATAAGTAACTCAATCGGTGATAGTATTGTAGTTACTGCTGTTGCTTTGCGAGTACATGCCATTCATCGGCTTCCTTCACACGACTGTGACTTAGATTAGCATGTTTCCATTTTGGAGTTACATAGTTTTGACAATTCTTCACGACAGTTCCTCGCCCCTTTAGATCGCATCTCTATTGATGTCAAAGCTTTTAGTAACTAGTAGTTCCGCTAATCTATATTTGTTTTGCTGCATTTTCTGCTACAAAATTTTATAAATCTGTATGACTTTGGGATGATTGATCTTTTGGAGTATATTTATGCTCCTATGCAAGTATTTGTGAGTTCTTCTTTAAATATCTAATCCCTATCCCAGCTTCCTCTTTTATAAAAGTTGGTAGTCATCTTCTCATCAAAGTATCTCCTGGTAATCGAATAGTCAGGTGGTTGCATACCAACGGGCCGATATTCACCAATTCAGTTCGTTCGCAGAACGCGGTAATATGATTTTCGCAGGTTTATTCTCAAGACGACTGCCATTAGTGTCAACTTGTCAGTTGGTGGACATGCCCTATAACCTTCACTTTTACATTATTACACTCTAGAGGATCTAACGACTTAATCATTTTTAAAAATTCAAGTGTGCAGGTACTATCCATAAAATATTATTATGACAAAAAATGAAGTGTCTTCTTAAATACAAATTTTATGGGTTTCTATAAAAACTTATAAGTATATATAACTGACAGCAATATAAAATAAATCAGCCAAATTATTATGCAAAATGTATGTTCTTATTACTATATCTTTTTATTAACTATCTGTAAATACTATAAACTTGTAGGGAATTTGAGATGTTGAAAAAAATATTCATTCTCCACAATTACCTTAAATATTTAATAATACCCAAGTTTCTGATATATTATGTAATTATTTCCGTTTTGTTCAGGATTGACGTTGAAATATCTAACATAGTAGACGTGTAAAGGGTTTTTATTTAAACTTGTAATCAGGTATTATTTTGAAAAGTATTTAGATATTTATAAATTACCTCCTTCTTTATGTTAGTTTTTAAGTTCTAGGTGTCAATGTTGTAAATAATTGCATTAAAGCCATTTATAAATAGATTATAACTGAGTATTCCTTCATTAGCTTCCCAATAATTTGAATAACATGATTTTCCAAAAGTGGTTTTTTTGGATAAAACTGGCCATACAAAGGTCCAACTATGTCAGTATAAGTTAATGCAAGCATCGTTATAAAATTAATGCAAACGAGAGCAAACTGTTTCTCGCCGGCCCTAGCCCTTAATCAGGGTAGACGAGATTGCCATTTGGCACCCTTTATACGAAGCTTTCAGGAAATTTTCACAAAAGGATGGCAAAGGATTATCATAATGTCGAATAGTCAAGCAGCCATTAAAGCACTGAGCTCTTGTGCAATCAGTTCCAGAATGGTGTGGGAATGCCTGGACAAACTCAATGAGCTAGGCGAGAACAATATAGTCATCTTACTGTGGATTCCAGGACAGGACACACTGGAATAGAAGGATATTAAATAGCAGATGAACTAGCAAAGAGGTGGACTGAAATACCCTTTTTGGGGACCGGAACCCTTTTGCAGATTCAGCTAGACTCAAAGATTCTTCTGGCTGACAAATGAATGCATAAAATCAAAGTAAAACTGCGCTAAGAGTTTTATTAACAGGAATCCGAACGGGACATTGTCGCCTGAATGATGTAACATGGAAGAAGAAACCTCCATCCTCATACTTTCCAATCGCACAGCACCTGGGAGATTACTGGATAGGAGAGAAATATTTACCTAAGTTAAAGTCTGGAGATATCCTAAAATTTCTCCGGAAAATAGGACTACCCTACTCTACTCAGAAACTAAGTAGAAGTAAGGGGACACAATATATCTTTTAAGTCGCCCACAACCCACAACAATATTTCAACCACATGTATAATCACCACACACCACACATATTTGCCTTGATCACTTAATAGGTCAATAACTAATTTCACAAATGCTTTTTTCCTAATAAATTATACAACGGACTATAAGGTATATAGCTCGTACAGTATAATAACAGTTCTCCATGACGTCTGTTATAACTGGACCATGTTTCCAAGCACTCTAAGAAGTTTATCATTTTGGCGCAATAAAAATGTAGTTTATATGGATGACGAAGCACCATAGTATTAGTTTACCTACAAGAAGATTATAGTTCTTTTCTCGATCTAAGAAACTGACTTGACTTAGGCTTGAGATGGAATAAAAACATTAAACTTTCCAAATTTACCGTACAGAGCCGCACTATACCTACCTGATAAAAAAGAAAAAATAATAAGTGAATTTTTACAATTCATTGAGTTATTTTTTTTATATTTCCCTTATTAATGTGTTAAGTTGGTTGGGAATTAAATAAACAAACAAAAATTTGTAGTAATAATACCTATATTTTAACAGTAGGTATATAATACATACATTTAAGAACAAAATAAAACACACCATAGGTATCTTACTCTTAATCAGTGATAGTATTTATAATAAGAATTACCCAAAAGTTTTATTGATACCATGTATCTTACTTTTAATCAATCATAGTATTTATAATAAGAATTACCCAAAAGTCTTATTGATACCATGTATCTTACTTTTAATCAATCATAGTATTATAATAAGAATTACCCAAAAGTCTTATTGAGTTTACAGGTAATAAATTATTATTCGGCAACAAAATAAATACGACCCTGTCATGGCTAATACTTTTATGGCTTTTATGGCATGTCATTATCCCATCTCAGGGGGTCTATGTCTATTCTCAAACAGTGACATTTTTTGTCGCATGCGAGATTATACTTCTGTCAATCAAGGATGTATACAAAAAAGTAAAATCTCGCATGCGACAAAAAATGTCACTGTTTGAGAATAGGCCCCCAGGTCAGAGTTTTTTATATCGTGAAAATAGCTTTACTTGGTGATCGAATGCGCGTAGATAGAGTGTAGTGTTAGTGTTGGTGTAGTGGTAGTATTGGTGTAGTGGTAGTGTAAACAGTGTTCAGTGTCAATAATAGTAGTATTAATAGTGACAGAGGGAAGGGAAGGGATGTATGACAGTGGAGTGTATGATCGAAAGATGTCTCCCACAAAACAGTCTAACCTATAGAAGTGAAAGTCCAATAGGATTACCTAGAATGAAAAAATGAGGTGTCAAACCCATCCACCTTAAGCGCTAGTTGCAATTGAGTTGTCGAAATAGGCAAGGCAGCTGAGGCCGAAAAACACTAAGGGAAGAAGAATTTCAGCGATCGCAGTGGATGGCTTCAGAACTACTTATTTCATAACGCTTTTTTTAATAGAAGTTTGTTTCTGAATGACTGAAGCCCGAATTCACTAACCATTTCCTAAAGTCAGGTAATACCTAAAACGAAATTAGGAATTCCTAAATGCAATTTACATTTTACCACGCGCTAAGTAATGCCTAAGAGTGATAATATTACGTATTTCCTATCACTTTTTGATCAATCCTGAAAGGATTGTAGGAACAGCTTCGCGAGTGAGGCCCCTTTTTGTCCCAATAACAATAAATTGTGGTTCAAAATATCTGTTGCAAACTTTGTAGGATTTATAAATCTGTTCAGCGCTTAATTCCTTTAGTTTTGGATTGCGAATAAAGGCAACCCATTCATGCAATGTCTGCACACCCAGGAACGCTTCACACCAACCATTATAAATATTATGAATTATCACACTTGATAAGACTTACAGTACCTAATTAAAACACAAGTAACAGCAGCAAATAGCAAAAGGAAACAATCTATAAAAGACAATGGTGACAACAATGCTATATGACAGCTTTGATGAATTTTAAAATATTTTCTTCTTTTCGTGCTAAGGGCCTTAGCTGCCAGGCCTGTTTCGACAACTAAATTGCAACTAGCGCTTCAGGTGGATGGGTTTGAAACCATATTTTTGTATTCAAGGTCATCCTGTAAACTTTCACTTCTATAGGTTAGACTGTTTTGTGATGTCTCCCTTGATATAAAAATCGATCTATTTTTCCATTTTCTCCAACAAAAAGTGTCTTAAAGATCTGTATCTGTAGAGTAGGGAAGGTGAGTGTGTAGGCTCACAGCACTTAGGCCACATATGACCCATTGTACATCCTCCCGAGGAGTTGTCCTCCTAGGTCATTGTCCATCCTGTCCTTCTCAGGAAGGTGGACAGGTCACTAGGAGACATCTCCTTTATATCGGCAGGTGTAGGCCAAGACTCACCGAAAACACACTCTCTTACTGACGATAACTCCGGACACTCGCATAAGACATGCCTGACAGTTTCATCTTCCTGTTCACACATCCTGCATAGAGGTGTGTCCACTATAGCCCCATAGTATGGAGGTGTTTCCTTAGTTGACAGTGACCAGTCAGAAATCCTATTGTTAAACGTATGTTTTTCCTGGTCATCGCCAAATATTTCTTCGGCGCCAGCTTCCCAGGGTCGCCCAGGGTGATCCTGGCAAGACTGCATCCTTTGATTCCATCCCATCTCTTAAGGGATTGAGCATGGATGTAACGTTTGGCTAGTTCCGCAATTGTCGAAGTCGTTAGGCCGTAGGTGTCACTGGGTCCTAGAATTTTTAGTCCAGCGGCTTCCCTGGCTAAAGTATCGGCCTTTACTCCTGTCGTGCTCTTTAACCCACCTCAGGATAATATTGTTATCTGCCGAGGCGTCAGCTAAATCTTGGTGGCACTCTAGTACTAGCCCGATATAACACGTTGTCTGTTCAAGGCTAATAGGGCTTGTCTACTATCAGTGCAGATTGTTATGTTTTTGCCAGAAATTCCTCTTCTGGTTAGTTTTTTTGTGGCAATTGAGATACCAGCCAGTTGTGTTTGAACCACGCTGGTATTGTTTCCCATTCCCCACTTAATCTTTAGGCTTAGTGCTCTCGAGTAAACTCCACATCCTGAGCCTTTCATTTTTGAAGATATTCAAACTGTTTCGTTTTCGGTACCGGTAAATTAATTTTTGTGTTGATGTATGGACAATAGCCTAATTTGCGAATAAAAAGGAGTGCAAAAAAGTGTTCCCCAAATACTGATTGAGAAAAAGTACTTTTAATTTTAAATTAATTTTCATTTCTGAAATATAACATATGTATAGAAAAATAGAAATTCTTTCATACAATTTGGCTGAACTATTCCACACATAAAATATTTTAATTAAAAAAAAGCTTAATTTATTATTGATTTTTTCTATTGATATTTTCTAACTAAAAACAAGAAACAAGAAGTTGTCGTTTGAAGAAATGAAGGTCGTTCTTCGACCTCATATTCCTTTTCTCTTTCGAAACGAAAGTTAACGTACTCTTTATATACCAACGACAGTTTAGGACTGGTGAATATTCAGATTGTTTATATGTGAAAAATTGTGGAACACTGATTGTTGAGAAATCAGTCAGTGAAAGTAGCTCTTAAAACTTTTGGGCTATATATACAGGGTGGGGCAATCTTCTGACATCGGAGGATTACATCGTTGTGGTGATAGATAGAACTTTATAGTTTTGTGTGAGCTAATACAGTTACTGAGGGCACATTTTGAAAATACTTTCGATTCTACAGGGTGTTCCAAAACCACGTAGCAGCACAAACTTACATTTTTTTGAATGGAACGTACTATATTTTCTTCAAGAATCGAAAAGATCTCACCGATAGCGTTACAAAAATATAGCACTCTAATATATTATAAGGGTGTTTTACAAAGATATGGCCAATTATTAGCAAAAAAGACCTCCTCTTTAACACTCTGCAAAACAGTTAATTGAAATAAATCAACAGTTTTTTGTATTCAAATGTCATACACACATCATTGGCTATGCTCAGTATTAATTACTTTTTTTATCTGTGGCTTCTTTAATACAGGGTGAAACAAAACGCAAATCAAGCAATATCTCAAAATTTTTAAATGAATCACCCTATAAGTCTTTTTACAATTTGTTAGTACAATTAATAAACTTTTAAACGATGTAGTAAACTTAGGGCATTAGTTAATGGAAAATCGTAGATATTTTATGATAATAATGGTCAAAAATAAGTATTTTACATACACAAATTAAATGGTATTAAATTTTTACATGCAACATCTTGTGAATTTTAACATTTCTAAGGCATAAATTCTAATCGTAATTTTGGATGCATCTAAAATATCTTTGACTTCTACTCTTACTATTAGAGGAAGGAAAGAAGGAATTATAAGATTATAAGAACACTCACATTTACATAAATGAACATTGACATTCTATAAAAAGTATAGTAGTTTATGCCAAGTGTTCAAAATGGCGACCATTTACTTCCATACAATTCTTTTCAAAAACGAGGATCTTACTCTTTCCAACAAAGCTGGAGTTATTGTGGAAACTGCGTTACGAATCCTTTCTTTCACGTCTTCTCTGGTAGTAGGTTTCGTTTGATACACAAGTTGCTTCATTTATCCCCATAAAAAAGAAATCCATTGGTGTGAGATCTGGAGATCGAGGAGGCCACGAAATTGGTTCACCACGTCCTATCCACCTGTCGGTAAAATTTCTGATATACAGATGCTTCAACTTGTTGGAACCCCAAGTTAACTATTGTGTTTGAATCAACTTCCTAAACACAAACGAAGAATACAGCAATATTTCTTTGACATTTATTAGTTGATACTATTTTGATAGTAGCCCACTTGATATAATCAAAAATATGGCTTGATTATTTTTCGCCCATTCTCAAACAAGCCTATAATAACAATTCTTGAAAGTGAAACATGAATAAATATGAAATTTTTGGTAATTTCAGGTACCTACGGTATTAGCAAACATTTTATTTCATTGATTAGATATTGTAGATGCATCCAAAATTACGATTAAAATATATGTCTTAGAAATGTTAAAATTTACAAGAGGTTGCATGTAAAAATTTACCATTTTATTTGCGTACGTAAAATACTTGTTTTTGACCATTATCATGAAATATTTACGATTTTCCATTAACTCATGCCCTAAATGTATTACATCGTTTGAAAGTTTATTAATTGTACTAACAAATTGTAAAAAGACTTAAAGGGTGATTCATTTGAAAATTTTGAGATATTGCTTGATTTGCGTTTTGTTTCACCCTGTATTAAAGAAGCCACAGATGAAAAAAGTATTTAATACTGAGCACAGCCAATGATATGTGTATGACATTTGAATACAAAGACCTGTTGATTTATTTTAATTTACTGTTTTGCAGAGTGTTAAAGAGGAGGTCTTTTTTGCTAATAATTGGCCATATCTTTGTAAAACACCCTTATAATATATTAGAGTGCTATATTTTTGTAACGCTCTCGGTGAGATCTTTTTGATTCTTGAACAAAATATAGTACGTTCCATTCAAAAAAATGTAAGTTTGTGCTGCTACGTGGTTTTGAAACACCCTGTAGAATCGAAAGTATTTTCAAAATGTGCCCTCAGTAACTGTATTAGCTCACACAAAGTAATAAAGTTCTATCTCTCACCACAACGATGTAATCCTCCGATGTCAGAAGATTGCCCCACCCTGTATATATATATATATATATATATATATATATATATATATATATATATATATATATATATATATATATATATATATATCTATATAAATAGCTGTTATTGAAAAAATAGAATATTTATTTTCAATAAACAAATGTAAGATGAGATGAGTTTCTACAGACACTAAGAAATTACAAAAATACAATTTCAAAGTCATCATCATAATACGCCTTTCAATATACATATTCTACCATAGGAACATTATTTATGCATTCGAATATGAAAAAAATATTAAAATTTCAATTGAATGATCAAAGTGTATAGTAACATCTGATTGGCACCTTTATTTTTCCAACAGATGATAATTTTATGTGATATCGCTTCCAGATTTAACAAAAAAGTGTATTTTTTGAGATCTTTTTAAAAATTGTTCAGAACTTACAGAAGTTTTGGATTGAGTAAGTATGCAACGACTCACTAATGAACATCTTTATAAATATTGTGGATTTCTAGTTTGGATGAGTAACGACCGTAGACGGTTAGTCGTGCGATTAAAACAAATGTAAAAATTATTACAGTTTCCTGTAATATTGTCGTATTTAATAAAGCGCGTTACCAATAGATATCGCAGAATAATAATTATTCTAACGATTTATAAGTTTTGAAAACTATTTTTAAAAGACAGTTACCGTTCAACTAAGAAGCAACAACTACTTCCCGGGCTATAGGCCCGACGGATATTGAATTCCACTTCACTTCAAACGGGGTTGGTATATTTAACACCAACCTTTCTGGTCTGCAATTAGAAGGGAAAACATAAGTTGCAGACCGGCTTCGGCGTATTTGCGCCTCATCAGTACAAGGTATTCTTCTCCGTCCGCGAGCTCAAATATCCTAATCACGGATTTAAGAAGACACTAAAATCACAACTTTTACACTTCCGTTACTGGAAGACATGTATTGACAACTACTTGTTGTGGTGGGTGATTTTAATTGGCAACTGATCCTGTTCCAAAAATATTGGCATTAATTCAGTTACATTATGTTTGCATCAAATAATACTTCCTCTAGTATGTTCATTGGTGTGAAGGGTGAAGGGTGAATTAAACGAACATGAGAAGTTGAATGACTGACTCGGAATCGGTATGGAAGGAAATTCATGTAAAAGCAATATGACACAAGGGGAGGAGTAGGGGAGTAACGAAAGTACGGCAAATCAGACAGCCCGTCATTTCGACGTAATGTAATTCGGCGGCTCCGAAGTGGATTTAGCGGACGGGAATAGTTATTTGTATACTAAGGCCGCAAAATGCTTTCAACATTTCGCGGCCATAGTATACACAATATTTTTCGTGCAACCGTGAAAATTACATAATTTCAATAAACATTATGTCTCTTTAGAAAAGACAGTTAGTTTTTGGTTCGAAATACATTGTTATTGTCATATTTCAGAAATGTCAAATGCTGTAGTGGCGTTCAGTTTGCCGGCAGTCACTATGGGAACGGCCGTAAAAATTTTTGTCGGCCGTCACTCTGGGTAACGGTCGCAAAATATCATTTTGCGTCCGGTTGCACGAAAAAAGTTTTTTAGGGGATAGCAGAAATCTTCAGTCCCACACTACTCCGCCTAAGAGCTCTCAGGGAAAGCGTGAAGGCAATTTGCCTTAAAAAAAATATTTGCATTTTTCGCGTATCTTTGATATTATTTGAGTTATTAGATTAGAACCCATACTAGCTTAGAATTGATCTCTATGGAATCGAGTTTCTTTAGTTCAGCTTGGCTGTTTGTCAAAATGGCAACTGACCGGTATGTTCTTTTCATTTCTCCAATGCAGTGGAGAATCACCACCGTAACATACTTAAATAGGCTACTTGTAATAGCTATTATTTGTTTCATCCCTTCAATTTCTGATCCTACACCTACCTCTAGTTTGGAGATGTCCGTATACCATGTTTCCTCAGCCTGTACTGGTACACCTTCCTTCCACACGTCCTGTGACAGTTACGTCAAAGGTATGTCCCACCAAGTCATCAATTCTTCGATTAACTATCGATAGTGAAAGCACTGTGCATTTGACTTATGTGTTGTTGACTTTAAAGAAGTATGCGAGTTACAGGTCTGGGGCCGTATTCTCGACAAGTGAACTTTTGATGCGTATGCCCACTTTTTGGTATTCTTCACTCACATTAAGGCGTATACGTTTTCAAAACGAGTGTTTACAGTGAGTCTCCAGCTACCTGTGGGTGATGTGATAAACGCTTCCTAATGTAACCAAGGCTTTGGCTGGCGGTTAGAGATAGAGGGTTACGTAGCTGACAGATTTAACCCAGCATTGATAAGCCCGCCCTAAGTATTGTAAAAATATGTAGTGGTGGTAGATTCAGCAGGATATGAGTAATAGAGACAATTGTATCGATGGTCTTATCTACGAACTTATTATATAATGTTTTAGATCTGTTTGTTACTTCTGCTTTTGTTGGAAGCTATGACAGAAATGCGAATAAAGTATTGACAAAAACAAGCGATAAAAAGCTGAGATGGGTAGTAAACATACAAATACATGTCAAAACCTGTAAAGAGAGAAGGGAAAAAATAAAAATGCGGGAGTAGAAAAAATAAATATTGAAATTCATTCAGGCTACTTTCTCCGAAAGCTATTATAAAGAAGGAGCAGCAAACAACGCATAGTATGAGTAGATTTTTATTTATAGACATTCACCTACTTTTTTATAAACTTAAAATGTATGCGAATTATATCGTGGACATCCTGCATATAAATTTATTGTTTTCTTCAAAATAATAATATAAAACATACCAATTTTAAGTGTTTGATCAATCTATCATGTGAGTAGAGAGTGAGGAAGTTGAGTATAGTCGTACATTTACAAGGTCAAATGTACCGGGTGTACAAGTGAGAAAGGTCACTGAAAAAATGTATGGTGACATTGGAATAATAAACCACTGGGAATTATTATTAAGTTCGTGAAATGATTGTAGTCGTATTGTCGTGATAGAAGGTATCTAATTTGTTTAAAAAAATCGAAAAAACACGTTGCTAAGCAATATTTTAACAAGAAGCATGAGTGCTTGTGGCAACAAAAATCCGTGTCGAAGACTGAAGATCAGATACCCAATTTATTTAATCACAAAATATTACGAACTTAATTTTTCATTTTACAATTGAAATATAAATTTCATTTTTGGTACATAGTAGAAGTATTGTGTGGAAAGTTTGTGCTGTCACACAGTTTTTCATCTAGAAACCATTTGTAATTCAAAAATGCGCGTTTCTGGTTGATGGAAATACTGACGAGAGAAATGGTCGAGATAAAAGTTTTAATGCAATTATAATAAATTATTAAAGTACAGGTTCTGTCTGGTATAAATTATTAGAGATCGAAATATTCCAGCTATTGATAATCCTCTTTTATGGAGAATTAATTTAAGAGCATGATGAACAGCGCTTGAAAGAAATACTTGTAGCTGCAGTCTATTTAAACAGAATTTGAAAAAATGGATCTCTTCCGAAAGACTTTCTTATGCTCTCTTAGATAAATTGGAGGTCAATCCGTTTTTAAATAACTTTGGAGGTGAATACAAGGTGAAATCGTAAAATTTCCTTTTTCATGGAGAATTTCAAATGTATCTTTATATATTCTATTTATGAGATACATGAATACCTGCAGATTTTCGAATAATTGGTGGGGGTTTGATAAAGAACATTAAAAAGAAGCGATCCACGATCCAATGTTCCAGGAATCCAGAGTCTATTTTAACAGAGATTGCCAAATTAATACACTTTCAAAATAGTTTCTTTTGCTTTATTAAAAAAGTGAGAGTCGAGTGAGCTTCACATTCGAAGATAATGAGTGCTTCCATGCACTCCCTATAAATACATTGTCATGCATAAGCTTCCTTAGGGTACAGTGACCGGTGAGTAATCCCGTCACTTTGCTTATCTGGCCCTTATCTGGACTTTCCTTATCTGGCCCCTGCTGACGCTTAATAATTTGTTAGAAACTCCGAGGGTTTTTTGACCAGGAGTCCAATACTATGACAGTGAATGTAGTTTCAGACCCCAGCAGTGGTAGTGTATCTGCCGTTTTCCTGCCTACAATACCCTGGCGCCGCGGGACCCAATTAAGTGTTACTCTATTATGGTTTGACAGGGTTAAGAATTTGATGTAAGCAATCCCAGACCTGCGTGGACATTGCAGTTAGGTCTAGCACCATGGATTTCAGCTTCTGTTCCTACGTCAGATTTAGATCCGTCTGTGTACCATATCAACGTTTCTTACTGACTGCATTTTCCCATCCTATCCCAGTTTAGCTGCATATAGTATGGTTGGTTATTGTCATTGATTGTAGCCAATATGTTATCACTTCTAATTTCAAGAAGCGAGTTTGTGTTTGTTCGTTCGTGCCAATTTCCATTGCACTCCAGCCCATATGTAGTCAATATCGCTTCTGCCTTAACATGTATAGTAAGAGATTGAAGATTGAGAATGGCTTCCATGACCGCAGTCGGGCTGCTTCTCATCGCAACCCTTTATGCACAGACAGGCAAGCTCTGAACTTTTGATAGCTCCAGTTCGCCTTTCCCTTGATCTGTTTTTGGCCAAGAAACTAATTATTCATAGATGACCATGGGTGTCACCAATGTTTTATGCAGACAGTGTACGATTGGTGTAACCTATCGCCCGTTTTGGCAACCATTAGGGCAATTTTCCCAGTATTATTTTTGTCATGTAGGTGTGAATTCCATGTTAGTTTTACATCCAGAATCAGTCGAATATACTTAAAGTCCTGGCTTTCCTTTTTATAGTGAAGGGAATGAGCGCTGTTTTTGCAGGATTCATCCTTAGGCACCACTTCTTAATTCTCTCATCTTCACGGTAGATAGAAGGAGCTAATAAATAAGAAAGTAGAATAAGCGGGAATTTACAGCTCATAGAATAATTGGTGAGAGGTGAGTGAGTTCTATGAGTGAGTAGAATATACGAGCAAATAATTGATGAAGGGTTATACGAAAAGCGCTAAGGAGAAATTATTGTAGCTCCAGTATATTTAAGCAGATGGGGCGAGGCTCTTACTTTTATACAAGAATTACACTCGATATCTCAGATATAGTAAGATTCCTCGTATTGATATATGGCTTTTGGATAATGGATAAAACACAATCACTTTTCACTAGTCATAGTATATTGCTCAAAACTTACACCTTATCTAGCTGGCTACTTCCCTTATCTTTTCGAGAGGTACGGTCATGTATTTAGTATTCATTATTATTCCATTAGCCAAAGAAACAAAGACCTAGGAGTACATTTTGATCAAAGGCACACCTAGAAAACTCACCTTCAGAAAGCTACCATCGCCCTCGGTGTGTGTGGAAAAAATTGGCGACTTACCCCAAAAATATCCGAATGGCAGAACACAAGGGCTTTTATACCTATGGATCAGTGGTGAGGTGGACAAAAGCGCTGCAAGTGGAAGCTGTAATGCTATAGAGTAGCACACAGAGGTTTGCTTGCCTGTCTATATTAAGGGAGTCGTGAAAACCACTCTCACAAGTCTTATTGAGCCTCAATTGCACATTTTTTTACAACTGTAACGCAAGGAGTTGTAGCGCTGAAACAAAGGAAAACGTTTAAGACAAATCTAAGAACGTCGCAGCTTTTCAAGTGGAAATGACGGCGTTTCACCACATACCATTCAGCTGCCATCTTCACAAAAAGCCAAACTGCACCGAAGACACTAGATTCCATAGAGGTCAACTAGCAAGGGATTGGGAATACTTTAAATACTTCAAATTCAGATCGAAGATATTCGAACACAGAATTTGACAAACTTGGTATCTTTCAAAAGATTTTATTTCGCTCTACCAGATGAGGAAGAAGTCAAATTGTGGTCGATAAAGTGCTCTAAGAAATATGATACAATGTCTCTTTTATGAAAAATGTCAAATATAATTCTGTATATTTTTTGTCTATAAGAAAGTAGAATATGTGGAAAGCTACGACTCTCCAATAGTTTATGGAAGGTAAGATGGAGAGCGCTAAGAAGAAACTATTGTAGCTTTAGTCTCATTTAACAGAATTTGAGAAAGTAAAATATACGAGGAGCTGAAGCTCTTCAAATAAAACTGGCGGAGAGTGAGATGACGAGAAATAAAAATAAATAATCGTAGCTTCAATCAATTTGAGAAACTTCCTGGGAGACCGATGGAAAGCTACAATTTCTTCTTAATGGACTATTTCAAATGTTACTTTTTTTTAGTAAGGATAGCACAGTACAAGAAAATGTGGCTCTTCGAATGCTTGGTGGAGGATAAGATGAAGAACGTTAAAAAAAGTGAATGAATATCAAGTTTGCTAAAAAGAGTTTGTCAAACTTAGTTTTACTCAAAGAAAATTTGTGAAAGACTCAGTCAAATCGTGTGTATGATAGATGCTGTTAAAACAATTTTCTTTTTCATGGAAAATTCAATATAAAACCTTTTTAAAACCAGAGAAAAGTGGCCAAGATGAAGAAAAAATGATAATAGTTCCATTTTATTCAAACAAATCTTAGTTTTCTTAAAAATACTTCCTAATTATTTTACAAATCAGATTGTTTCATATATATTAGTGACAAATAGAGGGCCTGATAAATAATATATAATTTAAAACATTCAAAACAACATAGCTACGCCTCTGACGGTACGCCAACGGTGATTACAGTTTTTTAAGGTCAGTAGAACTGGCAGGTTTGAATAAAAATGCGCCTAATGAGTTGTTTCACGATTTTGTCTCTTTAATTATAAAGAGACGATGAGAGTGCGTCGGACGCTACCGGAATACCATTAAAAACTTTCTACTCTACTATCCCTTCTTTCAGCCGGACATACACTTACATACGCAAATGAAAACATCATTAAACCTCTATTCATTATTAGGCATTATTATTTTACTAATCGGCAAGGAATCCCATCATAAAACATATGTTAAATTATTATTCACATCTAGGACTGCACTTCAATTTCTTTAGTATTGTTCTATTAAGTGGAAAAGACATTTTGGTTTTTAACAATCCATTTAAATGTTATCACAAGCTAAAAAAATATTCCCACATAAGTACTTCTTCTTTCTCAATTGTGTGAAATAGTAGATTAGGTTAGATTAAATTTCAGGGTTGATGGCAAAGAGAGAGACCCCCCATCAACAGATGAATGAAGCGTTACGCGGCTGGAAAGGCACAAAGTATATGATCTGCTGTTTTATCATTTTCTAGACAAAGAGACCGCCCGTCGAATCTTCCCACAGTCCAAGAATTATCATACGATGATTCAAGCGACACTGGCCTGTTAAAAGGCCTGTAAGACAACGTAGGTCAGCATGTATAAAAGTCTTTGATCTAACTAATCCTAATAACTTGTGCTATAAGTCTAAAATTCTTCATGCAACCTAGGTGTTTCGTGTTTGTTTGTTGAAATATGGAGCTTATACAGATTTCTGAATGCGCCTTTTCTGACGATTTAGTGATATATGCTAAAAATGAAAAAGATCTTCAAATAAATCTAGACACCTGGAAAAAAGCTCTTCAAACAAACTCTTACGAAAGAGACAAAAAGAAAAGTACAAACGGTTGAAATGAAGTATCTGAGAGCAGTATTAGGAATCACAAGAAGGGACAAAATTCGAAATGATTATATAAGAAAACAGCTAGAAGTAGAACCACTGGGGAAAAGCATAGAAAGAAATCAGTTGAGGTGGTATGGCCACTTAGTACGCATGAAAAACAAACAACAGGCAAAAGTGATATGGCAAACAAAACCATGTGGAAAGCAACCAAGGGGAAGACCACGAAAAACCTGGGATGATGCAGTAGCGGAATTTCTGAAAGAGCGAGGACTAAATCGGCAGGAGGCGAAGTTAAAGGCTGGTAACAAACGGGAATGGGCTAAATTTGTACAAAATTGAAAACACCTTAACACCTTAGGGTATATTGAGGTTCTGATTATATATATATAATCAGAATATATAAAATGGAGGATCCAGACCAAAGATAGGTACTTTTTGAGTATTCCTATTGAAAAGATTCTTTTTTGGAAGTTTGATAACGCTTTCAACGTAACACGGTAAAATCTGACTGCTTTGTAAGCTGGTTGAATGCATTAAAATTTTTTATTGTGTTGTGTAGATTGGTTTCCAGCAATATTTTCAAACTCAAATCAATGGCGTAAATGACCGCTTGAAATGCAGTTGCATAGGATCCTACGGAGCTGGATATTTCTCTCCTGAATCTGCAACTGTATACATCTGCACCAGAGCCAGGTGATTTTGGGCCATCTGTGTATCAACTGCTCTTAGTTTCTTCTTACGTAGAATCCAGTTATCTCTATTCAGAATTAGGACGGTAAAATGTAGGTCTTAGTTCATTGTTGTAGGTATTATGTCAGAGGTAATTACCAGATCCAATCTGCTACGCTCCGTATAATCCTGTTATATGTTGTCCGGGAAATATGGAGAGGTGTGGTGCTACTGGCTAACGTTCACTGCAAGGCTTCTGACCACCAAGTATCATCAATATTCAATATATTTGTTTGGTCCCACTCCCTATGATTCTTCACAGATTCTACGACATATCCACAAGGATAGTCTAGCCCTGTGAAGAACCGTTTTCAAATAAGCATTTCATATACGTTTTTTATCTAGGATAATCTCAAAATATTTTACTTCCGCTGCAAAAGGAATAGTCCCCTATTGTAGGAAAGTAGGGGAAAATCCTTCAATTCACTTTTCATAGTAAAGGGAAATATATCAGAGATGGTAATAATGCCCATTTCCACTACTCTTTTCCCACTTGGTACTTTCTTATTCCTGAACAGCAAGAAGTTATTTACATGCTGGTGAAATAGCCTTATGTAACTTTATTCATTGTCACGAGCAAAGCTAAAATTTGTGTTCCATATTCATGTTTCATTTGTCTTAGTAGCTACGTCCAATTTCATTTCAAGCTGAAAACTAATTTTTTGTTAACAACTTCCTTGAAGTTGACGTGTTTGTGCTTTTTCAAGATGCATTAATATCACATTAAAATTAAATAAGAAGTTAGCTCACTGGGACGACTATGTGGACAATATATATTAATGATTAAGAAAGTCAGCTATTTATGGCGAAAATCCTATATCCATCCAATAATCAGTAACTTCGGACTGGGTAGAACGAGCATATTATGGAGTTTAAATATTAATAAACTTTTTTTTTGTATAGTCGCTGCTCTTTGTTTCTCTTGTATTTTTTGTTTAGAAGGGCTTATGGAAAACCGAAGTGCTTTAGTATATAGTATATCAACCATTTTTAAGCCAATTAGTAGATGTGATGCCAATGAGGAGAGACTTGGTCAAGTGGAAGCTCTTCTATTATATTTACATATTTGTTTCTATGTATGTAGCTCGCTAATACAAATCGAAGAAGGAGATAATAAAAAAATTTGGAAAGTTTAAATTATTTCTATCCGATTAATCATTTAATAAATTATTTTCTTGCTTTCGTCCGTGCGAAAATATCAAAGACCCCCTCATATTTAATATCTTGAAAAAACTGTGCTTCAATAGACAGTTATGCAAGTGCATTTAATCTGTCTTGCTTCATTCTTGCACGCAAATAATTTTTCACTCTTTTCAAGGTGAAAAATGATCTTTCTCCAGATCAATTCGTGGCAGGAATACTCAGATATATAATAATAGAAAATATAAAATAAACTAAAAAAATTTGGTCTTATAGTCGTACAGAAAACCCAATCGATTTTTAATTTTAGTCCTCCAAATTTGACGCCCAGACTCGGGCCTCACGAGCCGCTACTGGACAGGTAAGCGATAAGTTTTCTTACCAAAAACTGCTTAACTTGGCTGAAGTAGCTTTCACTTCAAGAATAATCAAACAATATGCAGACCACAACAGAAGGGCAAATAATAGAGTACCCATCGGTTTCCAGCAAACTTCAATGATGGGACCAATGATAAAATGATTTTGTCATGATTTGATCATGGTATTCCACTATCCACAAAATGCAAGACCATAAAATAATGAGGAACTAAGATAACTAAATGGAATAAGAAATGTGAATTACCCACCTAAATAGATAACTAGGTAGGTGCCAGTCGTTATACCACTCCTCTCATCAATATGGGATACTTATTGATCATACTAAAATATAAGCGTTGACTTCTTTCTATCTACAGTAAATCGCCAATATATTCTTTGGATGCATTCTACCAATAGACAACGTAAATCCGTTTCTGTCATCGAGCCATATCACAGAACAATCACTTACATATTGAGTCTGAGGAAACCAATGGCGCTAGAAAGAACGGTGATTCCATTTGCCAGAGAAACGTAGAAAAGTAGCTAGGAGTTCATTTTGATCAAAGGCTATCATGGAACACACCTCCAGAAATCTTTATACATTACCTGCGGCAGATATAGATGATTATGTAAAAAAACTGGGAGATTTAGCCAAAAATGACCCTAGTGCTGCTAGAACAATGATAGCCTATGGATCAATAGTGTGGTGGACAAAGACACTGCAAGTGGGAGCTATGAGCCTGTTAAGAAGACTACTTACTATGGGGGACATAAAAATCACTCTCACGAGTGCCATGGAAGCGAAGCCATATCTGTAAGGCACAGACTGCTGAAAACGAATGGTGCTGCGTGATTACTTTCCCATTGACGTAACGGCCACGAGATATATCTTTAATAATAAGTTTCAAATAACTATACAATGTAGGAAGACTGGAAGAAGGGAGCATGGCCACAAGAAACTGGGTGGAACAGAAATCTCTGGAAATGGTGGGCCATCTTACCAGTCAGACATATTTTATCATTGTAATATTTCCTTACAATATTTTATAAAACTTGTTTTTAGTGTAGTACTCGTATATATCTATTAAAAAATATGTCATCCTAATTTGGACCATTATTTCTAGGTAATATCAATCCCAACAGCCACCAATACAGTAAGCCACTGGAGTTTGCTTAAAAAACGTATATCCATGCGAGCAGAAATCGAAATCTCGCTAAAAATCGCCTAGGGGAATTCAAGAAATGATTTATCATTTTCTGTGTTTTATTCTTGTTGATGTAAGGAGGTAAATAAAATTACAAGGAAAGTAACTCGTGATATTGTGTTGTTTTCTTTTTTCTTACTTTCTTCAATAGGTAAATATTTGGAAAGTCATCACAAAGATATTTGTTATGATTTGTTTGAGTATTGAAACAACTTATAGTATAAAGAAAACAGACGGCGAAATGAATTTCTGAGAATCTCTCCCTATGGTTAATAGTTTATTACATTACTAGTGTAGAAAATTACCCATTCCACACCATTGTGAAGTAATGGCAATTTTTGATACTAGTAATGTAAACTCTACAAAAATAAATATAATTTCTGGTTACTTCAATCAGGAAATTTTATTGTCAATAGGATATATAAAATAACACTGAATTAATGAATAACAAAAACAAAATAAAAACTAATTAGATTGGTGGAAATTTGAATTAAAAGTATTATTGTCGCAATTTATGAGTTACAATGGGGTTGGCAACGTTTTGGTCGCTTTGGAAATATTTATCTATCTATCCGTTATTTATGCCTCGATGTTGCTTTCTCGAAGAGGTAAGGCGTCATTTGAAGTACATTTGTTAGTGATATCATTTATCCGGTTACTGGCAGAATCCTATGAAGACAAATCAAACAATGTACTATACATAGGTACACTAACACTAACCAAAATTTCTTAAATGCGTTCCTGTGCAGACTGACTGAATCCCATTCATCTATTGCGAAGATACTGATTGAGATACTCCGCAACAATGCCTGCATTATGTGGTGGAACACCGTCCTGTTGCCAGATTATTGTATTTGGTTTTGCCAAAGGAATGTTTTCCATAAGTACCTGTCTCCAGTCAAAATATTTTATTTAATAGTAAGGAATTGTCGGTAATCATAACATCGATTTGAGATATTAAGTCCTAAACTAATAGTATATTAAGTATCAAGAACGGTAAGGGTTGTTTACCGAACGAAATGTCAGAAGTGACATTTATACTTCTCGATCAGTTTAAAATATAATTTGCATTT
>CAJUYG010000077.1:238406-276722 GCA_910591675.1 Galerucella calmariensis | reverse complement strand
TAAAATATAATTTGCATTTTGGTGAAATTGTTTTCATGCTATTTATTACTTTTTATATTGTTCTGTTCGATTCTGTTCATTAAAAAATATCAATCTTCTTATTTTTTTTTGTTTCTTTTGTGTAATGAATGAAGTAATATATTATTTAGGACCACTTAAATGTATGTAGGGCTAAGACGTAGTTTACTTAACGACGTCTGAACGGTAAGTAAATCACTTACCGACGTGTTAAACTTAGAAACCAGTAAACACAACCTACCGACCTGACAACCGATGCTGTAAACAAACGAAAAAGATCGATCGTGCAAAATAGTATATTAAGTATCAAGAACGGTAAGGGTTGTTTACCGGTCGACAGCAATGTTTTGCTGGAGACCGGTATTGCCCTTAACGTTCGAAATGCTTATACCATTTTTTGCGAGATCATATTGAAATATTCGACTTTCGAATAAAATAATTTAAATTTCTTCGAAATGTCAAAAGTGACATTTATACTTCTCGATCAGTTTAAAATATAATTTGCATTTTGGTGAAATTGTTTTCATGCTATTTATTGCTTTTTATATTGTTCTGTTCGATTCTGTTCATCAAAAAAATATAAATACTTTTATTTTTTTGTTCCTTTTGTGTAATAAATGAAGTAGGACCACTTAAATGTATGTAGGGCTTAGACGTCGGTGAGTAATTCACTTACCGACGTCTGAACGGTAAGTAAATCACTTACCGACGTGTTAGACTAACAAACCAGTAAACACAACCTACCGTTCTGACAACCGATGCTGTAAATAAACAAAAAAGATCGATCGCGCAAAAATGTAGTTTAAATGGGTGATATTTGTGTTGTTTAATAATCCTCTGTATCGTGCTCTTGCTCAATTCCAGTTCTTCAGCTATGTTTCTAACAGAAGTATGGATTGATACTACGATTTTAATTGGCTGAAATAGAGTTGTAAGAGGCTATCAAACTGATGATAGTTCTATAACTACTAAGTACGTCCAATGTAATATTGGAAAAAATAGGTGAAGCCGTAAAAAATAGAAGATCTGACCATTGGAAAGATCTAGTGGGCTTGTACAATCAAAGATTCTTCTGGATGACTACAATCTGTTGAGATCAAATGAATGCATGAGTAAAAGTAACTGCACTATGAGGTTTAACAGGGATCCTAACGGGACATTGTCACCTGCATGAGCTCCTTAAAAGCTCGAAATAGTGGAGGAAGAATGTATATTTGGTAGCATGGAAAAAAAACATTCATTCACATACTTGCGAATTGCACAGTAATTCAGAATCCTAGGGCACAGCACCTAGGGTAATAGTGGATACCCAAGCACTAAAGACTCCCCAGGAACAAAGTAAACGTAAGAGGCACAACAAATCTTTTAGGTTTAAGTGATTGTCACCCCAACATACATACTAGTTAGAGTCTCTAACTTGGCCTAACGAGACTACGACATAAACATATCAGTTAGGTTGTACTTTTCAATTGTAGAGTGAAGTAAGTAAGCTGTGTTTTATATGTAATTTCCACATGTGGCCGTCGGAAAAAATGGTTTGCAGCCTACATCAAGTCTTCCTTCACCTTAAAATATGAAATTCTTGGTCAGTTTTTGGAATCATTATTTTCAATTTGCGGTGAACAATATTTTAATAGTATATTAAAGTATAAGTGGATATTAAGGTCTTTAAAACACGCGCGATTTTTCGAGCACGAGGGCGAAGCCGTAGTGCTCGAAATAGAGCAAGAGTTTTAAAGACCAGTTATCCACGAATACTTTTTTTATTGGTGCACTTTGAAATTATAAATACTGGTCTATAACTACCACAACAACAAGAAATGGAAATCATAGATGGAAATAAGAACTAAATGTCAAATGGTTGAATTCGTCACAAAACAGTCTAACCTATAGAAGTGAAAGTTTATAGGATGACCTTGAATACAAAAATGAGGTTTCAAACCCATCCACCTGAAGCGCTAGTTGCAATTGAGTTGTCGAAACAGGCATGGCAGCTAAGGCCTTTAGCACGAAAAGAAGAAAAGATTTTAAAATTCATCAAAGCTCTCATATAGTTGTTGTCACCATTGTCTTTTATAGATTGTTCCCTTTTGCCATTTGCTGCTGTTATTTGTGTTTTAATTAGGTATTGTAAGTCTTATCAAGTGTGATAATTCATAATATTTATAATGGTTGGTGTGAAGTGTTGCGTTCCTGGGTGTACAGACATTACATCGAAACGACATAGGTTTCCCAAACATGACCCTTTGTTGTCGTATGAATGGGTTGCCTTTATTCGGGAACTAAGAAACTAAGCGCTGAACAGATTTATAAATCCTACAAAGTTTGCAACATATATTTTGAACCACAATATATTGTTATTGGGACCAAAAGGGGCCTCACTCGCAAAGCTGTTCCTACAATCCTTTCAGGATTGATCAAAAAGTGATGGGAAATACGTATTATTATCACTCTTAGGCATCACATTAGCGCGTGGTAAAATGCAAATTGCATTTAGGATATCCTAAATTCGTTTTAGGTATTACCTGACTAGGAAATGGTTAGTGAAATCGGGCATTAGTCATTCAAAAAACAAACTTCCATTAAAAAAAGCACTATAAAATAGTTCTGAACCCATCCACCTGAAGCGCTAGTTGCAATTGAGTTGTCGAAATAGGCAAGGCAGCTGAGGCCGAAAAACAGACTGAGGGAAGAAGAATTTCTGCGATCGCAGTGGATGGGTTTGACACCACATTTTTTCATTCTAGGTAATCCTATTAGACTTTCACTTCTATAGGTTAGACTGTTTTTATTTTTATTTTTATTTGTGGAATTCGTGGTGTATATCATGTGTATATGATGTATACCTTACGTTGTCACGGAAATGAGAAAAACATAAACTAATTTGTATTTTGATGGAAGTTCAACCTTATTGAGTTCTGTGAATGTCAATAGTATTAATTTAAATACCATTTCCTAAGATTTGTAAAATCGAAATGTTAATAAATCAAACAATACCAACGGCACTTTCCATTTTAATTTATAAATTTGACATTGTTAAATATTGTTCGAATAAAAGTTTTGACGTTACAAACTACTCCTGTCAGATCAATAATAAGAAAATTGTCATTTAGACATGATTTAGACCATAGATTTTGACTACGTTTCTCGTGTTGTCGATGTTTCCACGGTAACTTTAAAACACGCGCGTTTTTAAAGTTCGATTTAAACACGCTGAGGTGTGCTTTAAATAGGTAAAATGGTTCACCAATAAAAAAATATTTCTATTGATACAAATGATTATTTTTTAAACGATCCTGTCAGCCAATCGTGATGAGCAAAAAAATTCAAATCGACCAATAGCATCAAAATTACACTGATAATTTGTTAGTAGCAAATTACTGCGGTAATATTTTCACGCTGTTTGATTGGATCTTTGTTTGAATGAATGCGTAAGCCATTGGGTACCGGGCATTTGTCAGTGCCATTTTTTTTGACGTTAAGCATTTGCTGTCAGTTAACCTGTTTAATAAAGATACTTACATATTTGCATTTTGCTAAATAGTTTAAAAAATAATCACGCCGAATTACATTCGTGGTGATAATTTTTTTTAAATAATTTTAACTAGATTAGCACTCGTCTTTATTGCTATTAGGAAATCCCACTCGTGGACTTCGTCCACTCGTGAGATTTCCATAGCAGCAAAGATTCGTGCATCTAGTTGAAATTATCAAAAAATTATCACCACGTGTGTAATAACTGTTGATAATTTTTGGCTAATAAAAATTAGTTAAATCACTTCTGGGTCATCATATTGTCTTTAACCCAAAATTTATATTCCTAGTCGCTATTACGCTCCAATCTATCCTAAAAATGTGAATTGAATGTGTAAATGTAAATGAAGGAAAGTATTTTATACGAGTATTGGTATTTTATGCGAAAGTGTTTTTAACTTTCCAACTTCGGTACATTTTTATTTTTCTATTACTAGTAAATTTCATATTACCTACAATTTGGATGCTATGTATCTGTATCTGTAGAGTAGGGAGGGTGAGTGTAGGCTCACAGCACCTAGGCCACATGTGACCCATTGTATATCCTCCCGAGGAGTTGTCCTCCTAGGTCATCGTCCATCCTGTCCTTCTCAGGAAGATGGACAGGTCACTAGGAGACATCTCCTTTATATCGGCAGATGTAGGCCAAGACTCACCGAACATACACTCTCTTATTGACGATAACTCCGGATACTCGCATGAGACATGCCTGACAGTTTCATCTTCCTGTTCACACATCCTGCATAGAGGTGTGTCCACTAGCCCCATAGTATGGAGGTGTTTCCTCAGTTGACAGTGGCAAGTCAGAAATCCCACAGTTAAACGTAGGTTTTTCCTGGTCATCGCCAAATATTTCTTCGGCGCCAGCTTCCCAGGGTCGCCCAGGGTGATCCTGGCAAGACTGCATTCTTTGATTCCATCCAATCTCTTAAGGGATTGAGCATGGGTGTAACGTTTGGCTAGTTCCGCAATTGTCGAAGTCGTTAGGCCGTAGGTGTCACTGAGTCCTAGAATTTTTAGTCCAGCGGCTTCCCTGGCTAAAGTATCGGCAATGCGATTTCCTTTACTCCTGTCGTGCCCCTTAACCCACCTCAGGATAATATTGTTATCTGCCGAGGCGTCAGCTAAATCTTGGTGGCACTCTAGTACTAGCCCGATATAACACGTTGTCTGTTCAAGGCTAATAGGGCTTGTCTACTATCAGTGCAGATTGTTATGTTTTTGCCAGAAATTCCTCTTCTGGTTAGTTCTTTTGTGGCAATTGAGATACCAGCCAGTTCTGTTTGAACCACGCTGGTATTGTTTCCCATTCCCTACTTAATCTTTAGCCTTAATGCTCTCGAGTAAACTCCACATCCTGAGTCTTCTTTCATGTGTTCTGTTTTATTTGTATTTAGTAGGGTTTGTTAAACAAAAACCTGGGTTCAATTGCATCATTGGCTGCCTGCAGCAGAGGTAGCGCAGTAAGCGCTTCCTGCCATAGGCTTAACCTCAATTGGCCCACTCCTACTTCGGGGCTTACACCAGCCGTGCGCAATTGTACCATGGCCATTAACGCAACCTCCTTGACGTACAGGTCCAAAGGGGTTAGACCAGTAATTAGTTCCATTGCTGCGGTTTGTGTTGTTCTCATGGCTCCTGTGATGTTTAAACAAGCCATTCGCTGTATTTGATATAATTTTTGGATGGCCGTTGCTTGTAGAATCTTCGGTTCCCATGCAATTGCTCCATACGTTAACACGGGTCTTATTATTGCAGTGTAGATCCAGGTGACCACATGGGGTGACAGACCCCACGTGCGTCCCACTGTCCTCCGACACTGCTCATAAGCCACATATGCTCTTTTTGCTCTGCTGTGTAGATTAGAGTTCCATGTTAGTTTCCTGTCGAGGGTAATACCAAGGTATTTAACCTCTTCCGAAAAGTTTAGTTTGCTTTTGAATATTTCGGATGCTATCTAAATATATCATAATAGTCACTGACCCGTAATGACTAGCACCTAATAATACCTAGTTATTTATACTATAAGGGATGTAAGTAAGTAAGTAAGGGCAGCTCTAGCCCGACTGGAAAAAGCATCAGACCATGACGTGGCACATGGGAGATAGCCCATATCATTCCGTCTTATGCCTCAACTGCAACGGTTAAACGTGCGAAAACGTTGTTTCAGATATTCGAGAGCTGCTGGATAGAGATGATCTTGGTAATGACGAAAACGTTAAGAACAAGTCACCCCCGACCCTCATGAGCTTACGGACGAATTCGTCGACAATCACGAGGAAGAATCGAACGACGAAAACTTGGCGTAGCTATCGGCTAAACGTTCCAAGCGGACGTAGTTAAAATGTCGAAAGACTTTTAAAAGATTACTTACTGAAATTAAAATAAAAATCATGATTTCAATTGTAAAAATTATACTGTTCGATAAACTGATTATTTACACCCCTCTTTTCCTTTACCGTGAACGTGCGCCCCAAAAATATACACTTTAGAAAAAATCAGAATCATAATTGTATCAAATAACATTTTCAAACATCAAATTTACAATGACAATCAGAAACAAAAAACAAACAGAAAAAATAATGGTACAACATCAATGATAAACGCGATAATAGAATACTTAGGTTCACCCCCAACTCTTGTAATAACTATTTTCCGTGTCTAATTGAAAATAAACGAGTTATTCGATAACCAAAAATTCACCCCCTTTTTTCGGGTATAAATTGAGAAAAATCGATCCTATGAAAAAATTGATAGGAGCCAAAATTGTAGGAAATTTAATTATAAACTTTTGTGATGACTATTTTTCGTGTCGAATTGAAAATAAACGAGTTATTACAAGAAACAAAAAATAACCCTTTGAATCAAGAGGGCGGATGAAGCAACAAGTGTGGTACCCCAACTTTATGAATTTAGACTACCAGTGACCACCCTTAACGAGTTTCGAAGGAAAATTGGTGCTAAAAATTTTTGTAAATTAAAAATACCTATTCGATTGGGCTAAGAGGACACACAGCAATAAGGCATGTGAATGACAACATCTTTAAAATGCCAACAGACCACATGACCACCAGATTTATCTTTCGCAAGAACTTCGAGATTGTCATCAAAGATCGAAAGGAGCTTGAGGAAGAGAACGCACCACCACTCAATAGATCGAATGAAGTGATCTGGTACACAGATGTATCGAGGAGTGAGCTCTGTACCGGAGCGAGTAAATATAGCAAGTCGAGCAAATATGAAGGAATCGTCTCGCTTGGTAAATACGCCTCGGTATTTCAAGCAAAGGTCTAGCAAAACTTGCATGTGCAAGGGCGAATAACATGAGAACCAACAACAACAGGCAGATCAGGATCTTCAGTGACAGTCAAGCTGCCCTTAAAGCACTTCAGAGCTCTAAGGTAACATCTCGGCTGGTATGGGAATGCGGCGAAGAACTTAGAAGACTGGCGACTCGGAACAGTGTAACACTGGAGTGGGTCCCAGGTCACAAAGGAATCGCTGGTTTCATCAGCTGACGAACTGGCAAGAGCAAAACGTCAACCCTGATGAACGGACCACGGAACCGAACCAGCTGTGGGCATTCTTAGATACTCCACTATGTCACGGTTAAAAGGGTGGGTGAAAGAACATAATAAACACTGGAAGAAACCATCAGAAAAAGTAGCGGAAGAACTGCTCGCAATGAGCAGGAACAAACTCAGCTCTGCATATATTATGCAACTGTGAGACGCTGGACCACAGGAGGCAGAAACTGTATGGTAGACCCCAAATGACTCCAGAAGACTTCTACAACCAATCAGCAAAGAACCTGAATGAGCTAATACATGGAACGGATTAGCTGAATAGGCTGTAGTCAGAACACTAGGAGTATCCACAATAAGCCCAGGAGGCTGAGGTGGTGCCGGCGAAGGGACAGCTCCTTAAAAAAATAGGTATAAGGTTCGTTCCAACTGGTTTCAACACCTTTAACTATGGTTTCTGTTATAGCATCATAAGCATATAGGTATCCTTATTTTATGAACAACGTCAAGCTGGCAGGTTATTATCAAAAATTGAGAGAAATTGAAATTATTGATTTGTATAACAGCCATATGGATGTAGAAGAATTAGCTAATATCGCTTGTCTGTCGCTGCTGTCAGAAAAACTAAGGCCTCAACTTTCGTTCAGCTGAAATCAGTTATTTATAGACTGTTGTTATGGCCAAATCATATGGGGAAGAAACGCGCGGTTTCCGGGTTGACCACTTTCGTTTAGCTGAGACTAGTTATGGGAAAACCTTTGTAATGGCAACCATTGTCATAACGAGAAAACAAAAACACAAATAATATGAAGAGGAAATGCGTGTATGCCAAATGAACAACCTCCGCTTAGTTGAAACTAGTTTTTTTTTATTGGTGAACCATTTTACCTATTTTGTCCACGACCACCTAATAATAATTCAATATTTCACCTCCTAACTAAAGGTATATGGTACCCATATATCAACTGTCGTGAATTATGGTTCATAATACACTGTAGTGTATTATGGTTCATAATTCACGACTAGAGATGGGGGTACAATATGAAATAAACTATTAAATCTGTGTATTTTGTTCAGGAAATTTGTTTCTGACATATATCGTATCTATAAAATATTGTAATTTTTAGTATTGATACTTTTCATAACGATATTTTCTAATATTAAGTATTTTAAAACAATATATTTATAACGGTACGTTATATTGATACTTTCTACAGTATCGCCCATCTCTATATATGTCAAATTATTTGAAGTAGATGCCACAACATTTTGAGGTTAGTAATATGCCAAATCGCTACTGACTTTCATTTATTAATAAATAAATTAAGTGTCGTGGACAAAAAATAGTATTCTACTCGCAATTTATGGCCATAATTCACTTGGGTGACTTGCGCCCCTCGCCTGCGGCTCGTGACGCAAACGTCACCCATCGTGAATTATGGCTATCATAAATTGCTCGTTTAATAATATACTATAAAGCACACCTCAGCGTGTTTAAATCAAACTTTTTAGCACGCGCGTGTTTTAAAGTTACCGTGGCAACATCAACAACTCGAGAAACGAAGTCTAAATCTATGGTCTAAATCATGTCTAAATGTCAATTTTTTTTATTATTGATCTGACAGGAGTAGTTTGTAACGTCAAAACTTTTATTCGAACGATATTTAACAATGTCAAATTTATAAATTAAAATGGAAAGTGCCGTTGGTATTGTTTGAAATATTAATATTTCCATTTTTCAAATCTTAGGAAATGGTATTTAAATTATTACTATTGACATTCACAGAACTCAATAAGGTTGAACTTCCATCAAAATACAAATTAGTTTATGTTTTTCTCATTTCCATGACAACGCAAGGTGTACATCATAAGGCGTTTTCGGAAACTTACTCGGGTTGACACGATCCCTAACCTGCACGTTCGTTTACCTAACCCGAGTTGCCTACCTGTGTTCGGAAACTTCCGAGTTGTTGACTGGATAACTAACCCAGGTTCATTTTTCCCCACCTCGAGAGGTAGGTCGGAAGAGACGCTATAGGCATCGCATGCGCATTACTTAAGGGTAATATAACATAACCTAATTCTTTTGGTGGTAATGAAATATATTGCTTTTATCAAACATGAACAAAAGGGGCCTTGCTACATTAACGGCGTTGGCATTTGATTATTTTTTCGAAGATGATGACGAAGTTGAAGAAGAGGTGTATGTTTTGTTATGACGTTAGCTGTCAGATCAAAAACGAAACCTATTAGTTCGTAAACTACAGTTCCCGGGTAGGTGATCGGAGAGATTCATCTCGTGACCTCTCTGGATCGAGTTAGTGAGACGGAGTAAGTTTCCGAAAACGCCTATATACGTCACGAATTCAACCATTTGACATTTAGTTGACGTTTCCATCTATGATTTCCATTTCTTGTTGTTGTAGTAGTTATAGACCGGTATTTATAATTTCAAAGTGCACCAATAAAAAAAAATATCGTAAAGTATTCGTGGATAACTGGTCTTTGAAACACTTGCTCTATTTCGAGCACTCAGGTTTCGCCGTCGTGCTCCAAAAATCGCGCGTGTTTTAAAGACCTTAATATCCACTTATACTTTAATATACTATTACGAATATGCATCACAATTATTTAAAAATGTCAGAGAACTGTCAGTTCAATAATGTTTTCGTTAAGTAAACTCAAGACCATACTGTAAAACAAAATTCAAGTGCCATAAAGATCGGCCATTTGTCTCCAGAGAAAGTTTTTTCGTCAGTCTCATTTCAAAAAGTCCATATTACAGGGTATTGTTCGGTTATGCACATAATGAGAGTTATGAAAGGATTTCATTGGGAGTTGTGGAAAACTTGTCTTGGCTACTTTGCGTTACTACAGTGAAGTGGGTACAATTCATTTACACAAATGCATCTCTCTGTACTAGAAATTGGAGGGCCTGGAATTATACTACAGGTAAAATAAAATTATTCACGTGATTAGCCACATTATTCTGAAATACGGGCTCGAATAGAAATACATACACAATTTTCTGGTGGAAAAATTGAATGAACTGCTATTAACAGTCTGTGAAAACGTCGACACGGTGCGCTCGCGTTATCAATCTGCTTCAGTATTTCAAACGGAAATCCAATCTTATCCAGACTGACCCTTCAGATTGACGAATCCAAATTTGGACAAAAAGAATATAATCGAGGACGAATTAAAAGCTTTGATTACTTTTGCTGACAAGGGGGAAGGGGGGGTTAATAATAGTAGTAAATCTGCTCACGTAATACTTGAACGGCCTCTTACAGAGAGTCTTTCGAACATAGAATCAGCATTTCATTATTTTAAGTGAACAACTTCACAATCACGCACTTTTCCACTATACGATTTGGATTTTTTAACTCGTTACCATAACTATGATTACCATGGCAACAATTTTTCTACAACCGATTTCAGATAAACGAAAATGGTCAACTTGGCAGCCCCGCATTTCCTCACCATATGATTTAGGTTGTTGTGTACCCGTTACCATGGCAATAGCTGCCAGGGCAACAGTTTTTTCATAACTGATTTCAGCTAAATGAAAGTTGACTTGAACCAAGGAAGAGATATGAAGCAACCTATCAATACTTCAAGAAATTATGCCAAACAAAGACTATTTTCACGAAAAATCTGCTGCATTAAAGTCTACATTAAGCTTGTGGTGTGAATTTTCCATACTAAAGTCTAAGGCCCGAATACTAGCTGAAGTAGGTAATTCTCTAACCAAACGGATTATACGAAAATGTGTTTTTCCTACGATCACATAGGAACGTGACATATTATATCGCACTGTCTAGTTCTATGGAAAGTGTCCTTTATTCATACGCGTACGGAAAAAAATATTATCCGCACGTGTACGGATAAAAAAGCTGTCAAATGAATTTTTATTAAGATTCGCCACTGGCAAGCTGTCAAATATATAATTTTTAATTAGATTTACCTATGTAATATCTAAATTTGAAGCGATCTACGAGGCTTGTTCAATTGAAACCCATCTTTGGTCCAGGAAAAATTTATTGACAAGTACAGTTACAAATAACTACCACTACAACTGAGGCACATATCCCACTGTTTCACCAACCGATGTATACCCTGCTTATAGAATTCTTGTGGCTGCTGCTGGAAGAATTCTTTCACAGCGTTTTGTACTTCTCCGTCCGACTGAAAACGGTTACCTTTTAACGCCTTTTTTAGTGGCCCAAAGATGTGAAAATCGCAAGGACTATAGGGTGGATGCTCTAATATCCTCCATTTCTTTCGTTGCAGATTTTTTTCCACTACGTTGGCAACATGAGGCCGAGCATTATCACATTTGGACGGATTGTTAACAACAAACGCCATTTGAAAGTCACAATACTTAAAATCGCTGTCAAATATAAACGAAATAAACAGATCAGTGTGACGTTTGCATACACTACTAATGTTGGAAAACGTCAGTTGAATGATTACAATTGTTTCCAAGGCTAACCTGACCAAAGATGGTTTTCAATTGAACAAGCTGTGTATTTGAAAAGTGAAATTTTTGTCATTTTCTTGATTAAAAAAATTTAGGGCGCGGTCGAGGATCGAACCCGCGTACTCTTCGTCAGAAGTTCGATGTTGTACCAAGTAACCTAAACCACCTGTTATAATAGTCGGAAAATGTAATCATCTTGAAAGGTATTTATGATAGGTAGGTATGTATGAAGTATGATGAACAATAATAATTTCACTTTCAATTTCTATAATTATCCAACCAATTAATAACTGTAATAACCTACCTATATTAGTTGAACTACTTGAATTTTTGACACTATTGATAATTATTGTTAATTTTGAAATCAATTATGTTGACTTTAATTGTAACATTTTGTGTATTAATATGTCAGATGTTGATTACACATTATTTGGTGAAATTATCACGTGATCGTAGGAAAAATACTGTACATTACTCGTGCGAAAATGATTCTTCACACTCGTGTGATTGTCGCACTCGGTTCATACCCCGTGCTACAATATTTCCCACTCGTGTGGAAAATGTCACTTTCCGCACACGTTATGTAATATACTATTTAACTACTGTGAGAATAACCGTACACCGCATATCTTTTCGCAAGAAAAACAATTAGCTGGCCGGTATTGGCTGAAGGCGTTCTTAAATCGTCATCCAGAAATCACTTCTAGGGGGGCGCAAAATCTTAATCCGACTGGAGTGCAGAAGTTGAATAGGTATATAGTAAAAGATTACTTCGACAAACTTATTAGGGCTTTATTTAATGGATAAACCAGAAAATATATAACACAAGAAGGGATGCAGGTTAACATTGCATCATCAACAAACTGCTCTGGCTAAAAAAGGAGCAAAGCGAGTGCACCTAATGGCCCCAGAACACCGAGAAAATGTAACAGTGGTTTCCTGTGGCAACGCTAGTGGATAAAGAATTCCCTCAGCCATGGGGCAAAGGTCAGAGTGGTGCGACCATCTATCACCGGGTACTCTAACTATCCGGGCAGACCAAGGAACAACTGACTGGTAAAGCAATGCAAAAAAGAACTACAGGAAGAGGCAGACCTTACTAAAGTGAGATCACTGTAAGTGCCGGGACATAATGATATTTCTGGAAGTGAACAAGTTGATGGAATCACGAGAAGAGACTCGGCAACGATATATATTGAGCCAGTACTAGTCCTTGTGTTCAAAGGATACAAGAACTACAAAATATTGCTAAAAATCGCATAAGAATGATTACAGCTTATTTAACGCGTCATGCTCCGGTAAAAACATAAACTTCATAATATGAGGCTGTATAACGAGGATCTCATAAGCAGACTTTTGGGGCATGTAGAACGAGACCACAACTTATTTGTGAGACACTGCACTCAGGGAAGCAAACAATTTTTGCAAAGGCCAACGTACCACTTGATACGTATGGCTCACAACCAATAGATCGTCTACTCGAAGGTAAGGACTAAATATGGGAGTAGAGTACAATAAACCAACAGGCTACAGTTCTCTCAACACATGAGGGCTTCAAAAAAACCATCAAAAAACCATGTATTAGGCCCAGTATTTTGTCTGATTTACACTAACGATATCCCAAAACTAGATCACGCAACGATTGCCGCATTTCCTGGCAATACTGATATCATGGCTGTAAGCAAAAATCACGAAGAAGTTGAAGCTAGCCTGAAAACTATTGTTAATCAAATTAATAATTGGACAAAATAATAGCGTACAAAATTGATTGAGGTACGATCCGTCAATTTCACAAACGAAACAAATGTCGATTTATCCCTATCGAAATAAATACATATTATACAGCAAAACATTTGGGTATGACTCTGGACACTATACAACGCTGAAAAGCTTACGACAAAAAGAAAAAAGTGCTACTAATGATCCAATTTAGACAAATGTATTGGCTAATTGCAAGAAATATTCCTCTGTTAACCTATAACAAGCCCGTACAAATCATTTCTCAAGCCATTCATCTGTAGGCTTGTGCTAGCAAGAGGGTATCATGAGGAAAATTATTAACTCCCTTTGGTATTACAGAAACAGAGACCTTTACAAGGACTTGAAAATGAATACTGTTAACGGGACTATTAACAAATTGTCCAAAAATCACAAACAGCGACTTCCTCACCAGTACGAGTCCATCCATCTATTCCAGATGTTTCTGTAAAATATTAGTGCAAACACAAAGAGTAGTGATTGTGTACTAATAAATTGTTAGAAAATGTGGATGTTTGCTTGTGTGTAAGTTTTCTTTGTAGTTTTAGGGCTATACACAAATTACTAATTGATATAATTGATCAGATTGTGTTTTTGATTGATTAAGTTTCACAACTACACACCTAATAGTAGAGTAACAGATTTACTTAGTTTGAATAGCAATTTTCATACGATTTAACTGAAGAAGCTTAGTTTAGTCAATCAAGGGGTATTTAGAGAATGGTGCGGCACTGAAAAATCAGTAAAAGACAATTCTAAAGTAGTGATAATAATACTTTGTTACACATGTCAGTATCGAGCTCCAAAAAGGAGACTACCAATGTCGTTTCATTGGATATATAAATATTCTTAACGCATTTTAACTTGGAGACTACCAGACTATCCTTACGAGCGTGTCGTAGGATTTGTGGTAAATCTTGTTTCTTCGTCTATCTAGTCTATCTAGTCTATCTCGTCAGTCAGTCCCCTTAGCTGTGTGTGTTTTTTAAGCTTACAGACCTGTAGCACATTTACCACGACAGTTTTTTATCTTCTCTTATCAAGTCTGATGTTAATTTTGGGATATGTTCTCTGCCCTCTGCCTGGTGAGATTTCTTATAATTATATTTCTATGTCCCCACTTATTTCTGGAGATGTTTATTGTCGATTTTGCGACGTCACAAAAGGTTTCCATCACTTCCGCTTAGGAAGTTTGTTTCGCAGCACTACAATTCCAGCTCGTACACCTACCTCTGGTATGGAGCAGCCTACATAGGTATATATTTTTTTCTTATTTGTAGTTAGGAAATATTGTTGCTTTTGCAAAGTTTCGGCTGCGTTGACTTTTAATTAGTATGTGTGCTAGACTCCGCCTTGTATAATAATGTGTAGTTGTAGTAGATTTATGTCAATCTGGCACCCGAGAAAAAGACAGATGAAGGAAATTATACCTACATAACTGATAGAGTTCATAAAACCCTTCTTGGTGTGCGTTATCGATTGTTAATGTCCTTCACTCACATCACGTTGGAATAAATGGAAAAAGGCAGGTCTGTGATCAATCCTAATCAAAATTCTCGTATCACAATAATGAACCGTTTAAATGTATTACAAACGTTAACCCTAATCTTTGACTTAGAAAATCTGATTAGTTGATGTTTAGATTACGCGCAAGCGCGACCTATCAATCGGGAGAAATTACAGCATTTAAAATAGGATGCACCTTTCGTAGCGACAATGTGTCTTACGTCTTTTTCTAATGTCTCACTGAAAGTTCTCATCAAATCTGCATTTTGTTGTCCAATAATTATTTATGAGAAGTGAATATTAACCTAATTGTTATATTTATTTAAATAATACGAAAATATGCCTATATACACAGAAAAGTATCAGCATTGATAAATAAAATCATCAGGATCGTATTCAGCCAAATTCGAAGAGGCTATTGAACTTAATAATTATCAGCTTCTTATTTTAACTGAAAATACCTAAGAAATTTCAAAATGATAATGTTTTTCCGTGTATCTAAGCATATTTTTGTATTATTTAAACAATAAGATCAATATTCACTTTTCATAAATAATAATTGACCGTAAACAACAAAGTTTAGACCAGACGAGAACTGTCAGTGGGACATTAGAAAAAGACGTAAGACACATTGCCGATACGAAAGGTACGTCTGCATCCTATTTTGAATGATGTAATTTCTCCCGTTTGATAGGTCGCGCTCAAAGATTTGGTTAATGTTTGTAATACATTTAAACGGTTCATTACTGTGATATTTTGTTTAAGATTAATCACAGACCTGCCTTTTTTGCTATTTTTACTATAATGTGTTAGGACATTAACAATCGATGACGCACACCAAAAAGGTTATTAGATGAACTATAATAAAAATTGTAAAATAAACTAGATAATAAAAAAAACACTAGATTGACATATTTTAATGAAAAGGAGAGTAAACAAAGTACTGTGGACAGTGATTGCCAAAGATTTTAGTTTATAAAAGAGCAGTCCTTTGTGACATCAAAAAATTGAAAAGCAATCTTCCAAAAGTTTGTATAAGATCGTTTTTTTATTAAAAATAAAATAAAATTTGGAAAGTCGTTGAAATAAAGAAATAATTTCACCCTCAGCTCTAACTACATATTAAGAAGAATTAATCAGCTTTGCTATAAAACTACCAATTTTTTCCTGAACTACGAATAACTGCTAGAATTCGAAGTGGTGGTAAGAGCATCTCCAATATAAATATTATGACGTCACGGCAAGTATAAGAAGTAAAACTCAGTGATAGCAACGGAGTATTTTGTGAACGATTTCCACGTCCTTCGGTCATACCAGGTCAAAGCTCTTCTTTATAAGAGTGAGAGAAAGACTGGGTCTTCGAGCTAAAAGTGTTGTTACCGGGTTTGGTACGTTTGACCTACTCTTGGATTACGCGTAGGTAAGTCAAGTTCTTTGATCTACATCTCAAGGATTCTACTTTCTTTTACTCTCTGGTGGATTGTTATTTGTGGTGTATCCTGCTTTTTTTAGTGTTATTCAGGGTGTTTTTCAAGGACTGTGATATAAAAAGTGATAAGGGAGAAATTTTAGGTGAATTTTTTTTGAAAGTATTTATTTTGTGGACTGTGTAGTGTTCGCGAATTTTGTTTAAGAATATTATTTCAAAAATAATATTGCTTGAGAAAATTTGAAAGAAGCACAGGCAATTTGGACTATACAGCAATTTTTTTTTCATATAGGGAAAGGCGTCGTTTAATATAGATTATAATTTTCGAAAATAGGTAGAGGTAGAAATAAGATTAAAAGAATGAAAAAAAAAAGTTTCAGGAGTTTTCTAGATTTTTTGTTGGAACTGAACTTTGATAAATAGCTGTAGGTTTCAGAAATAATGATAGTTTCTATAAATATTTTTTTTCTATCTCCTCACACATACTCTACTGAAAAGTGAATATTATATTTTTGTTGGTAAATTCATAATTCTGATAAATTTAAATTAAGCAAATTGGAATCTATAACACATTAATTATAGCCTTGACTAAATTAAAAATATCAGTTTATTACAAAATATGTATCACTTGTGGTCCCACAATAAATTGAAATTGAATTTAATTTTTATTTCTCAATTTATTTGGTTAAAATTGAATTATTATTATACATAGATCCCTACAGATAAATTTAATGTGGAAAAAATAGTGAAGCAAATAATATCCAATTTTGAAATAAAGATAAAGTATAATGAAGAAATTATACAATTTCCTGAAAATATCTGATTTGTACAAATTATGTCAAAAAGTATCATTTCTATTTCTATTGAGCAAAAATAAAATTTATTTGAAAACTTTTTATTTATTAATATAAATATTTGAGCTTTTGACATTATATATGAATTTACAAGTAGCGTAATACAAATATGCATTTGTAAGATTCAGATTTAAAGTATGTATGGCCATATTGAGCATCTTTATATTTTTTCTATAATTGGGAGAGAAGAAATAATTTTCATCAAAAATTAAACTGGTAAATTGATATTTATCGATTTTTGGTAATTAAATTAAGACTATTGTCTTAAAATATTTTTGTTAAGTATTAAAAAATGAACATTACACAGAATTACATTAAACATATTTGTTCATTATTTCCAGTGAACTGCAACACAATTAATTAACTAGCTTTACTTTTTTATAAAACATAATATTTTTTATTAACATTTTCTATTATTCCTTGCATACTATTTATAGAAAACAAAAAATTCAGCTGGAGGTAAATAAATATTTAAAAATTTGTGGAGTAAAAAAAAATATTGCGCATAATGTGCACATATTGATTTTTTTCTATTTTAATTACAAACAAATAAAAAAGGTAGAACGTGTCGCGGGACACATAATATTTCTTCAGAATATAAATATAAAACCAAATTTTTTTATTAACATTTTCTATTATTCCTTGCATACTATTAATAGAAAACAAAAAATCCAGCTGGAGGTAAATAAATATTTAAAAATTTTTGGTGCAAAAAAAAATTATCGTTAAAAAAATATCGTGCGCACATATTGATTTTTTTCTATTTTAATTACAAACAAATAAAAAATAAATCACAATTCATTAAATAGGTTTCATTTTGCATAAAATATAATATTACTACAAAATAAGTATGGAGCCCAATTTATTTTTCCTAATTATCTATTATTTCTTGCATATTATTTATAAAAAACAAAAAATAAATAAATATTTAAAAATTTGTGGTGCCAACAAATTTTAAATAAAAAATAAATTAGTACCTCTTTCAACAGCATTCAATAACAATATTTTATTGATATATAATACATTTTTCGCTATAAATGTCATTATTCGTTCGACATCGATATAAAATCTCCAGTTTGACTTTCTGTTGAGGAACTTTTATTCATTTACACAGTGTTACAAAAATATTGGTGGTAATTTATGAATTTTACCTGAATTCGATTGAATTTACTCACCTATATAAATAAAGGGCACACAAAAAGGCTGAAAGGAGTTAAATTTAGAAAGTTAAATTAGTTTTCTCGACGTGTGAATATTTATTCATTAAATTTTATCATCGCGTGTTAGATTACAATAGATACAATACAATACAATTACAAAACTGGTTAGAAGCAATATTTTTTATCTCATTTTTGAAGGAGGTCACCACTCTTTTGACCTCATAACTTTTTTGTAAATTAAGGTGATGTCAAAAACAGAACGCAGCTTTAATTTAAAAACTTTATCGTCTCCTAGTAGTTATTCGTAAAATGAAAAGCGTATTCCAGAATCTTCTAATTCATCTGAAATCTTTTGCATCTCTCAAAAAATTAAAAATACAAGATAGTGAACGAAAAGCATTATTTTACCTTTTGATTGAAATCTACTACTTTTTTTATAAAAAATTTGTATTTAAGTCACATCCCATCAAATTGACACAACTTGTTGCTCCAGAATGCATACTATTGTTGTTATTATACACCTATTGTTGTGATTATACACTGATCGTCACAATAATCCAGCCACCAAAAATTTTATGCATTTTCAATCAAGTCGTTTGAATTTTATTATTTTTGTGTGAAATGTTAATCAATTCTTCGATAGCAATAGTTTACTTGAAATTTTGTTGCGAAGTCGCTTTGTTAAGAGGCCAGACAAGAGCATTACATTTGAGTCTTTTCTAAAATGTTTTTCTTTATCAAATTTTAGAGAGATCAAACGTACGTGTCAATATTAATTTTACTTTTACTTTAATTTACTTCTGACGATATTTTATTTTTAGTTTTTTATAGCGTTTTTTGGTCTTTAAAAACAATGCAAAGGTTTCATGTGAATATGAGTTGTACTTCTGGTCCTTGACTGCACTATTTATCATAATATTACATCAAAATACATAACCTACTTATTTTAAAAGTGTTTCAAATGACCTCCTCCTTCTATACTAATATTATAATGAGGAAATATTTGTATTTTTGTGTTATTTTGCCGTTATAAAGCTACATTATCACTGAATAACATGAGCTATATTTATTACTGGGAAAAATTAGAGATCCTTAGAAAATAAATTCCTCTAAAACCAACCCAAGGTGTAAAAATATATGGAGTCGTTTCCGTCGTCTGTTAGCTTAGATCTTTTAAACTACTCAATGTATTGTAATTCTAATTTTTGTGAGTTGGAGCTAGTAACTGGATGGATAGTCCAGGTAGGTGGCGTTACAATCGCGTTCATACTGAACAACTCCTAAACTGATGAATTTGTCAAGAAGTAGGTGAAAAATTTGTTTGTCCGATAAATTGAAAGAAAATTCAGGAGATATATTCCTTCCATCCAAAAATTAACAATACTATCTGATTTTTCCACCCAAAATTAGTAATGTGATATTTTTTAATCAAAATAAAAATAGTCAAAGTTTGTATAACATGGTAGGACAAGACAGGATAACCTCTATCGGGTTCGCCAGTGTCTATTATATAAATTGCTTTTTTGAAGACATTTTGTAGTACTACTTTTTTAGGAGGATTGCTATTTGTAGTAGCACACCAAGTGATTTTTTCTATATATTTTCACGTAATTTCTAGAAGGTATCTTAATTTCTTTTTTAATAACCACAATCAAGTACAGTTCAAGACATGCTGTGAAACTATAACGGCAAAATCAAGATCAGTGGTTTTATAAACACTTCAAAATCAAGGAAGTAAAAACTGTGATTAGTTTTAAACAAAGTGTGAAAAGCAATATTTTTATCAAATATAAAAGTAGGTATAACAGTATACCTTGAGATGGTGAGAATTACATCCGTTAGTAACAATAGAACAAAATATTTCAATATTCTTTTTTGTTACGACTCTCAGTTCTGTTGAAGTAATTGATCTGTTCATCTGTTCATTATTGTTGCTATTTCAGAGATTTTATTTTATTACTCAACCTATGCATATTTAAAACTAGTAACTCTTCCCAGTTTTCAGCTGTCTAAACCTGGAGCTCGACTTAATAGTGTTATTTTTAATGAAACTAACTACTCCTTAAAAATAAAAATAAATGTATGAAGTAATTCATGGAAATATTAACTATAACAAATATATGAACCAGATAACCCATCATCTTTTTGTTACGGAAATTGTTTTTTCTCCTTTCTATTACCAAAAAGGTTTCAGTTGCCTTTAGCGATGGGCTGTTAGTAACTTAATTATTTATGTTATATAAAATATGTATCTTATTTATTTACATGAATATTGATACAATTATGAATATTTTTTATAAAATTTAGATGAATGTTTTCTATTTTTTCCACATTTTTTATAAATTGCTTATCTTGTCAGACATTTTATTTGTCATTTAATTTAATTCGGAGACAGCGCCATGTAGTATGTGTAAAGTTTTTATTATTTAAATAAAATATATATTATATTGACATTTTACTTGTCTGTCTAAGTAACTAGCTTACAGCACAGCCAAAACACACAAGCCAGGGTTGGTTAAAATACATAAATTCACAAATATTACAAAATGAAGTTATCTAGGTACATATCAGATTCGAGTATACAGTGTGGAACAGTCAAATGGAATAAATTCGATAACGAATAAATGAGGGCGTGTTGGGAAAAACGGTTGTTTACGTCGATTTTCATTTTTAAATGCGCATTTTCTTTAAATCATTATATAGGGTGTCATGTGATAGTGGCCAATACCAACTTTCTCATTTTAAATGCACCCCCTGTGTATTATCGATTTTTTTGGGCTCTTCAGAAAATTATTGACATAATTCTTGTACAATATCATATACCTATCTTCAACTGTTTCGGAAATATTAAGTTTTCAGATTTATTACAAAAATTAACATTAAAAAAAGAAAATTATTTTATTTTCTGAATTCACTACATTACGCTCAATACTTATTTCACATTTAGCTCTTGATATTGAGCAAAAAAGCAAAAATATGAAATTAAAAAAATACAAAACCAATTTTGACAGTTTTGACGCCCTCATTTATTCGAAATCGAATTTATTCCATTTGGCTGTTCCTCACTGTAGAATAAAAAAGGGATAAATAGTAAATTCCCCCCGTGGTGGTGAAGAGGTACTAATATGTCATGCGATTAGATGCGTTCGAATTTATAAGCAGTGGAATAGTTATTTTCCTAACAAGTGCGGAAAGTGATACTTTCCCGCACGCGACTGCAGTTGACTCGAAAGCCGCGAAGCGGAGTTGGGGCAAGCGGTCCAGGGCGGGAAATACACTTTACGCATGAGTTAGAAACATTATTTTTTCTACGACCGTATATACCCAAAAGAGTATACCAATCCATTTTTCAAAAGTTATTTTATTTCAACATACATATTCAAAACGTTAACCAAAAACTATTAATTATTATAAATATTATAAACACAATTTGTTGCATTTTGTAAATTACTTAAATGTGCCGGTCCAGTGGAGCTATTTGATGTTAACTGGTAAGTAGATGACGTCGATGAGGATAGCATCGGTTGCAGGTCACATAAAGATGACGATGAAGGTGACGGCAACGGTTTTAAGTCATTTGTAGATGAAATAATATTATTTGATATATTTTTCTTATATCAAACACGGGTGGTTTGATAGTTGTTTTGTGACACTACTTCAAAGCATGTACAGCGTTATATCAAAATATCTTCATTATTTTACATTTTCAAAAAATTAAAAATGCAACAAAAAGTTAGAAAAGATGTAGATTTTATTTTATGACTATTTCGTAAATATTTATTTACCTGTTGTAACAATAGTTATAACTTCCGAAGTAAAAAACTATCTAATAAGGTCAAAATTTGCATAATTTTACTTTCCCGCACTGGTGCGGGAAAGTGACACTTTCAAAACTGAAATGCGTGCGGGAAAGTGGGTTAAAACGCACGGTCGTAGAAAAAATTAATTTAAACAGAGCGTGCCAAATTATCACGCAAGATATCTATAAATTTATGTGGTTAACTAAATATTGATAATAATAGGTAATTATAATAATAAATAAGTGTCATAATTTTTTCAGTAGATTATTTATGTATTAGTAGATCAGTAGATCAATATGCAAATCAGTGATTGATTTAATACCATAGAACTATGCCCCTAACCAAATTGAAACTAATAAGTTATATTGGGTAATTTGGAGTCTAATTTTTATAATTTTTCCCTGTAAATATACAGTGTCCAATTAAAACGGCACTATTTGAAAACTTCTTTTATTGCTAGTTATGTGGAAAAAAGTTCTGCCTGGATAAAACATAAAAACAACGATCCTATATCAATTTTTTGAGTCGCTTACGAGGTTTATAGAACATAAATTTCATGTAGCAAATTACCTACATTTATTTTTTACAACATAAAAACATTATTTAGGAAAATTCTTCCTAATTACAAACTACGGCTAATTTTAGATATCTAACATTTATAGTTTATTAATATTTTCTCTCTGTCGGGTAAGCAGCTTCACCCCGTATCAGAATGATATTGGGGTCTTTTCTATTGTCAAGAGATTAAAAATCAAGTTGTCACGGTAGGTGGGCTGGGAATCAAATACATATTATAAACATTTTGAATAAATCTGAATATCATAATGATACATCTGAAATGTACACATGTTAAATCGGAACGATTCATTCAAACACTCATATGGAATGTGACCGATTGATTGATTTATTGTTATTTATGGATTTATAAATATACAACTACATCTATCTGCCATGGGAAACAATTTAGAATTTACAAAATAAACGAAATTTCAGTTCTATTAACTTTTAAGGATGAAATTGTGTTAGATTACCCATCATAAAACTTAGAAGAGTCGAGAATAATCAGTTATTTTTTACCAAAGACATCGGAATAGAAGTCTTCCGCATACAACAGTTACAAGAATGGTCTCGTTGACTGATTTTGAAAAAATGCTTTACGATGTTTCATGCACCTACTTAGTTCATCCAAAATGATTTTAATTTCGAGCCAAAACTGTAGAATAGTTATGTCGTTTATCTATGACATCACGGTTTCGTAAACCCTTCAAACACTTGACAGCTTGCGAGTTGAACTTGTTGTGGCAAAATTTCTAGCCACGTTGATTTAAGAATATAAAAAAATAGAGTGGTTTAATTGTCCAAAAATAACGAAAAGAATAATGAAGTAAACACAAAAAACATACAGGAAATAATTTGATTTGTTTTGTATGATAGTCATGAGATCTGATGAGTGGAAAACAGTTAGAAATGTGTGGATTTCTTGCAAGGAGAAATCCAGAAATTGTATCACAATATTCGAGTTTTATATTATGTCTCTATTAACTACTTACCAATATATGCAATACCTAAATTATTACCATTTCGAAATTCCGCCTCAGAGGCCAACAGCTTCTCCTTTTTTGTTATATTTCTCCATTTTATTCGATCCCTTGCAATCCTATTCCAGTCCTCCACTCCCAACTGCTTCAAGTCTTATTTAACAGCATCTATTCATTTTTTCCCAGGTCATACAATTTTTTTTACCTCCTTCACCACCAAGAAGCATTTTATTCACACACCTTTCGTCATCCATCCTAACCACAAGACGTAACCATCGATGCATCTTTGCTTGAATTTTACTTATACTGTGGTGTCTTATACATCTCTTGGATTTCTTTGTTCGTTCTCCTTTTCACTGCCCCGCAACCTTTTTCTTCAAAAATTTCGTTGCCACCTCACTAGTTTACTTTTATTAATTTATTTATTGGAACTTTAGTTCTTTACGTCAGGTTATGTTTGAGCGACCGGGGGTCTGACGGGGATCTGACCGTTACGTTACGTTATGTTACGTTGCTTCGTTATGTGCCTTGCTTGCGTGCGTGTGCTCTCTCCTGAGTCTCTCTCTCTCTCGTTTACGAAGCAGCGATTCATATGCTTCGGCCAGGAATCGAGCCCGGGCCGCCCACGTGGAAGGCGAGCATTCTACCACTGAACCACCCATGCTACATTAAAATTCTATGCAAAGCTGGTATTCGCAGTGCTGGTGATCTACTTGAATTTGTTCGGATAATTTTTTACTATTATTTCCATAATTTTTTTGCGCGATTGATCTTTTTTGTTTATTCACAATTTTACAGCATCGGTTGTCAGGACGGTAGGTTGTGTTTACTGGTTTCTAAGTTTAACACGTCGGTAATTGATTTACTTACCGTTCAGACAAAAACAATTTCACCAAAATGCAAAATATATTTTAAACTGATCGAGAAGTATAAATGTCACTTTTGACATTTCGTTCATTTCGAAGAAATTTAAATTATTTTATTCGGAATTTATTTTGATACGATCGCGCAAAAAATGGATAAAGCTTCTCGAACGTTAACGGTAATTACAACTTTTGCATGTAGATTCCTCTCGTAAAATTGGACAAAATGACAGAAGGATTAAGGGGTCTAGCACATTTACTTTTCGAAATACAGGGTGTTGAAATTTTGAAAACTTGAATGTTTTAATTCGATAACTTTAAAATGGATGAATAAATTGATTTGACAGGTTGTTTTTAAATGTAAAAGGGCATATTTTGATAGAAATAGTAGTTTGTGCAACTAGTGTGGATATGAAGGCCATATCGCACGAGGACGAATTTGAGTACGACGCCGTAGGCGGAGTGCTCAATCGTTTAAGTGCGATATGGACAATCCACACGAGTAAACAGCATATTTTTTCTACGAACCACTTAAGAAAAAATCTAGAAAATAAAAATTTCTATAAACTGTAATATAACTTCAAATTAAAAATTTAACAATTCAATTTTATGTTTCCACTAATTTTGTGGTAAACGAATGTCCAATTTGTATAATGCTACGGTTTCCTTTTTTAAATATACGATGCTGTTATAAGTAGATGTTGCCAGTCGGACTACCTCATGAAGGGTACCGTACCATTATCTATAATAATGAATATTCTGCTAAATATTTCAAAAGTCTACCTGTTGTCGTTATTAATATCAAGCAGAATAACTATTTAAAAATAAAATTAACAATAAAAAAAAACTTCTCCACGGGGAATCGAACCCGTGTCTACCGCGTGAGAGTCTGGTTTGCTTACTACTCGACCACCGAGAAATATGCAAATTGTTTATCTATAACGTCAGATGTATTACATAATTTTTGCTTAAAAGGAACTAAAGTTCCTACCGTGTGTCCCGCGACACGTTCTACCTTTTTTTTCTCAATTTGTATGAAATGTGACTTCATAATTTCTTCAATTCTAACCAAATTTTCTGTAACTCTTAAAGTACTACATGAGACTTCTGGCTTCGTTATATTGTATAAAATTTTATTTGCAACTTCCTTGTTATTGTTGATGACGATTTCCACTACATAACTTTCCGCAATAGTTGCGGATTTCCATCCGCTATGTCGCTTGAGAGCCTAGACTTCATCTCCAGTATTCGCTAATATAGTGACCGACGTTCTTCTAAGGATCCAGTATACCCTTAACGTTATCAAAGTTCAGAAAATCAGCAATTTAATTTAGAATTAAAGATGGATCTTATAACAATATAATATCGAACTATGTTGAAATAACAAACCTTCTCATCGTCACTTTTAGTCACTGTAAATTCATGCGCCATTCTATTTTTGGAATCAGGAATAGGTAATAACATTTATGACTTCGTGCCTCCACTATAAACCTCGTATACGGCTCAAAAAATTTAATATCTGATGCTTCACACTTAGACCCTGCCGAACGTTTTATGAAGATTAACTTTTTTACATAAAATTAACAATAAAAAAGTTTCTAATAATGTGCCGACTTAAAAGCTAATCTTCTAATGTCCTTTCGAATATTTTTGAATCTTTCTATATTTACTATAAATATAATTTATTCATTGTAGAAATATTAGATTTATTCCCCTAAGCAAATACCTTTTCAATTACTTGATTTCGTATATTTTTGAACACTTTGTATATCTAAAAATAACTTTGAAGAGAATTTCGATCAGAAGGTAAGTAGACACCTAGTAGATATGAAAAATATAAAAATAAATTTACTAGGACCCGAAGAAGAAATAAAACTGTCACAAATTTTTCGATGCACGTTTTTTATAACAAATAGTTATTTTTCCGATTGGTTATATTTCTTTTGACGTTTTCTTTGTATCACAATCACAATATACGTAGTTTTTCCCAATACGAAATTTTTTTATATCTCAATCGTCATCCAGCTGGTCTTCTTCAGATATGGCATTAAAAATAAAAATAATAAAAATCTTGTTGAGCGAAATTTTGTATTGAGTTTAGGAATTCGAACCACAAGTACTGAATGCGAATTTAGACCCAAAGTACTATCCGTTTAGATTAAAGTAGCTTTGTCCTGAGAACAAGTAAAACAATTTTGAGATTATTTGAAGTTTAAACTAAAAACGTTCAATACATACAAAAAACCATCTATTGTGCTGAAAATTTAATAAAAATTCGTTATTTTAGAGATGACAGGCCTTCCGTAAATCTACCAGAAAAAGCGCTGGAAAATTGGGCGATACCTAGATAAAAAAAACTCATTTTCTCAAGTTATTAATTTTTAGTATTAATGCAGACATTTATCCTAAAAATGCTTCAGTGTTCATAATTAAATACAGCCAAGCTTTATAAACATTATAAGCTTAAGTCTAATTGAAATTTTGAAATAAATCATATTTAATAAAAAAGATGTGGAATTCATTCTGTTAACGATTTTATTCTGATTATTTGATTTCTTAACACTTTGTTAAATTACTGAATTATATTATGATAATATGTATTGAGATAGAGAGTGCCAAGTTTATAATTCTACTTTTTATATGTGTATATGGGGAGACCTAAAGGGGCATCTACCAAATTCGACCTTGCACAATTATGCTTTGTATATTTTTTTGTTTCCCTACGTCCTCACGTTTAAGTTCACATAACGAAAATTTCATTAGAAATATGAAAGCTCCGCAATATGTAGGTAGCCAAGCGTTCCAAGCGGATTTTGGTTCACGTACTACTCTATAAGCTTTGTCAGTACTGAACTGGGAGACCGCCGAGACCGGCGAGCGTTGTATCAACAATGGAACGGCACGCGACTACCGAAGCAGAGAGACAATGTCAGTCATAGAAGGATAGAAAAGCGAGAGATGGATTTTTATCCGATATTTTAGTGGTAGCAACCGAATTTCAATAAGAAATTGTAGGGTCATAAGTAATTTGAGGATTCTGAGATTTTTATATAGTATTCATAAAGCTTCAAATTAGACTTCTTATCAATTAGTTTTTCCATTTAATCCATGTTTAATTCTTTACAAGGGCTCAAACTTTGCTTAATATGTGTAATTACCTCATGATTCGTATTTTTTCAACAAAATTTGGTTAGCATTTCAAAGTTTTTATTCGATGAGAACTCTAAGTTCAACATTAATCTACATGATATATTTTTTTCGTAATTTTCAATACATCCATTACCTCAAAATTCTTTGCCAAAAATACTTCGATATTTTGTCAAATCGCTGCCGATAGATTCCCCTTAAGTTAATATACACTGTGTGAAATAGGGATTCCTGTACAAAACTGACAAACACGAGCTAACTTTATTATCAAATAGCGTTAATGAAAAATAATAACATATTTGGAAAGGTCGTTAAAAAATAAGTTCAAATGCACTTTAAATTTAAAATAAAGCAAAGTTATTTGTTTCAAAAATGTATTTATTTATTTATTAATAATGTACGGCGGAACTTTTAACATCGTTTGGAGCACTGTTTAGCAGAAAACGGAAAACAAGTTGAGTATTTAATTAGATAAATAGTTTTTGGAAACAAATAACTTTAAATTCAATGTTTTTTAGACAAATTTGTGAAAAAGACCTAAAAAACAAAAAAAATTAACCTCAGCGGCGAATTGAACCGCCATACTTCAGTTTTAACTTTCGGAATTCCCGGCGTGCCCTTGTCCTGGTGGCTATTTGTTACGAGGTTTAAAGTATTCGAAAGAGGTGTGAAAATGGAGTTCGACTTTTTTAAACATAACTTCCCACAGTGAATTTAAAAAAATTAAAAGTGCATTTGAACTTATTTTTGAACGACCTTCCCAAATATGTTATTATTTCTCATGAACGCCATTTGGTAAAAAAGTTAGCTCGCGTTTGACAATTTTGTACAGGAATTCCTATGTCGTATCTTATAAATAACACAGTGTATGAAGAAAATGATGATGACGCCTTGGCTTTATACATTCTTCATGATGAGAAGAGCTTGGGAAACAGTATACCTACTCTACTTATAATAAATATTAACAAGTGACATGTGGAGTAAATCCTTTGTTCCATTAAACCTACGTTTACGGTTAAATGTATAGTTGAAATAATACCCTTCTTGGTGTGCGTCATCAATTGTTAATCTCCTTCTATCACATTACGTAGGAAGAAATGGAAAAAAAGGCAGGTCTGTGATTAATCCTAATCAAAATATCACAATAATGAATCGTTTGAATGTTTTACAAACGTTAACTCTAATCTTCGACTAACAAAAATTTGATTGGTTGATGTTTAGATTACGCGCCAGCGCAACCTTTGAATCGCGAAGTTAAAATACTATGAAGGCGTAACTTTCGTAGCGGCAATGTGTCTTACGTCTTTTTCTACTGTGACACTGACAGTTCTTGTCAGGTGTGTACTTTGTTGCTTACGGTCAATTATTATTTATGAGAAGTGAATATTAATCTTATTGTTATATTTATCTAAATAATACAAAAATATGCCTAGATACACGAAAAAACATCAGCTTTTTGAAAGTTCTAAAGTATTTTCAGTTAGAAAAAGAAGCTGGTAATTATTAATTTCATAGCCTTCTCGGCTTTGGCTTAATACGATCCTGATGATTTTATTTATCAAATCTAAGGTTAGCTATATGTCAAAATAGCAAATAAAATAAACGACATGCCGAAAACCCGGATATACGTCACAATCGATAACGCACACCAAGAAGGGTATTATTTCAACTATATCCAAGTACATCCGATAATCTTTTCTCTACTATCCTTATTAATTCGATGCCATGTCGATTTGATAAGGTCATTTTGGCAAGAAGAGGTTAGATTAGATTAATAGAAAATCTACTTTTTAATATTGTTTTCAGTTTTGTTTATTCAGTTAGCTAAAAAACTATAAATCTTCTTGAATAGGCGAGATAATAACCTGAATAAAAAATAGACATTTCTACACCAGTTCTTACCTCTGCTGCATCTTACAGGGTGTATCAAATTTCGGGTGAAGAACAACTTCACATTTATGAGCCCCGCATATTTTCACATTCAACACCAGCAGAAAAATTTTGAACCACATTATTGCTACAAAAGAATTAACCTATAATTCACAACAAGAATCATCATAATCAAATGGGTGGTGCAATTTTTTTGACGGTTAGTATTCGACTACGCCAAACTGGATTTTGTCGAGAATGTTAGATGATTATATTTTATTGAGTATATGGCCTAGTTTGAATAGAAACATAAACAGCGAAAGTTTATGAGAATGGGATGATTATAGTCTAGATGGATACAACCAAAAGAATTTAAACTGATTTGAATAGAAGTGTGTCAGTATGTCTGCTATCCGCGTAGCCAACGGACATTCTTTCGATCTTTACCGACATGGACTGGACATATATTTTTATTACCATCAATTTTTCTGTGGCGAAAGCTAGCCTATCCCAAGTTCAACCTTTTTTCACATACCTATTGACAGGAGGGAGCACAATAGATTAAATGAATAAAAAAACAAATTTAAATCGTCCTACGATACAGGTGAAAAAAATATATTTAAAAGCTGTTATAATCACACTTTCCTGAAAAGAATTCCTATAATTGCTTGTAAACTAGTACCATGTGCCAACTTTCTAGCACAGTTTTGCATGTTCTTACTTCCGTTGTGCCACATTTTTGATATTCCCCGTATGCTAAATCAAGTCAAAGGAACAGTAATCGGTAACGGATGGGTTAACCGTAAGCATTATAATGAAATTCCGTAATCTAATAGTGTTAATAACTGTTATTTTACATGCTTAGATGTCTTCTACACCTGCTGCTCTCTTATGAATGTGAATGGATAATAATATATCGCACGCAGATTATTAATTTTATATTTATATTGTTCTAAATGAGGCAAGGTGTTTACACAGTGTTCCGGTTTATTGTTCCTATATTCTAATTTGATGTTTTAGAAGTTGGATTAAATTTTTATTATTATTAGAAAGGTTCCATATTATACACCCAAAATAACTACAGATTTAAATAATTTTGTGGTTTTATGAAACCGCGATGCAAGTGAAACTTTTTTCCGAAAAACTATTCGATTTAGGTGAATATCTTTATAGGTTAGGTTAGTTTAGGTAAGGTTTTCTTGATATTCGATTTAGACTTTAAAATCGCGTTTCCAATTTTAACAAAATAATTGGAAAATGGACGATTTAAGGGGAAATAAATGGTAGACAAGAGGGAAATCTGCTCCAATCGAGATAAGTATTGAAACGAAATGAAAAATGATAAAAAATATACCAACCACGAGATATGGTACTACGATCGACGCCGTTTTTACTAGGTACATTGAAAAAATAAGATGTAGATAATTGTATACTTTAATACCAAAAATGAAATAATGTTCGGAAAATCCTCACTTAATTGCCTACAATCCGAAAAAAAGTTTCACTTGCATCGTGGTTTCATAAAATCACACATGATTTTTTGAAATAATTTTCTAACAACGTAAATTTTTATCAGCCTCCATTCCAAACACTCCATCTGTAAATCAGCAAGGTGTAACTGTATATGTAGAGTAGGGAGGGTGAGTTTAGACCCACAACACTTAGGCCACATGTGACCATTTGTACGTCCTCCCAAAGAGTTGTCCTCCTAGGTCATCGCCCATCCTGTCCTTTCCGGTAAGGCGGGCAGGTCATTAGGAGACATCTCCTTTATATCGGCAGGTGTAGGCCAATATTCACCGAACATACAATAGATCTGCTCCAACCGCAATCAGAAACTGTCAGAAACGATCAGAGAATAACTAGTCTTTTTTTTTCTAAGGAGCCGTCCCTTCGCCGGTACCACCTCATCCTCCTGGGCTTATTGTGGATACTCCTAGTGTTCTGACTACAACCTATTCAGCCATTCCGTTCCCTGTATTAGCTCATACAGGCTCTTTGCTGGTTGGTTGTAGAAGTCTTCTGGAGTCATTTGGGGTCTACCATACAGTTTCTGCCTTCTGTGGTCCAACGACTCACAGTTGCATAGTATATGCAGAGCTGTTTTAGTATCCTTTTTGCATCTTCTGCATGTAAGGTCTCCGTTGTACAGCCCTATTTTGTTTAGGTGCTCCTTTGTGGGGAGGTGTCCCGTAAGTAGCTCCGTTATGGTGCGTAGTTTGTTCCTGCTCATTGAGAGCAGCTCTTTCGCTACTTTTTCTGATGGTTCTTTTATGAATTTCTTCCCACGTATTTGCCTGGTCGTATTCTTCCAGTGTTTATTGTGTTGTTATTTTAACCACCCTTTTAACCATGACCTCGTTAAGCATCTGGGGATGCCCACAGCAGGTTCGGGTCCGTTCATCAGAGTTAACGATCCTACTCTTGCGAGTTCGTCAGCTTTTTCATTGCCTGCGATTCCTTTATGACCTGGGACCCACTCCAGTGTTACACTGTTCCGAATCGCCAGTCTTATAAGTTCTTCGCCACATTCCCATACTAGCCGAGATGTCACCCTATAGCTCTGAAGTGCTTTAAGGGCGGCTTGACTGTCACTGTAGATCCTGATCTGCCTGTTCTTGTAGGCTCTCATATTATTAGCCCTTGCACATGCAAGTATTGCATAGACCTCTGCTTGAAATACAGAAGCGTATTTGCCAAGCGAGACGATCCCTTCATATTTGCTCGTCTTGCTGTATATGCCCGCTCCGGTGCCGAGTTAATTTTTTGATCCGTCTGTATACCAGATCAGTTAGTTCATTCGCTCTACTAAGTGGTGGTGCGTTCTCTTTCTCAAGCTCCTTTCGATCTTTGATGACCATCTCGAAGTTCTTGCGATAGATATATTTAGTGGTCATGTGGTCTGTTGGCATTTTGAGAATGTCATCATCCACATGCCTTATCTCTGTGTGTCCTCTCCCATGTGCCACGTCATGGTCTGATGCTTTTTCCAGTCGGGTTAGTGCTGCCCTTGCTTCGCACATTATGACACAATGTAGCGGAGGAAGGTCTAGCATTGTCTCCAGCGCCGCTGTAGGAGTAGTTCTTATTGCCCCTGTAATGCCAATGCATGCAAGTCTTTGGACCTTGCTTAGTTTTAGCATAGCAGAGGATTGTCTGATCTTTGGCCACCATACCAGAGATACATATGCGATCCTGGGAATGACAACCATTTTGTACAGCCAATGTATCATGCTGGGTCTAAGTCCCCATTTAGTGCCGTAAGTGCGTCTGGCAACCATGAAGGCCACCTCTGATTTCTTGATCACGTGCTGGAGGGGTCGGTTCCAAGTTAAGCCTGGGTCTAGGATAACCTCAAGATATTTTACTTCATCCGACAATCGTATTGGTTCACCTTGAAGCGTCAGAGGGCCAAGTCCTTCCCTTTTCCTTCTTCTGGTGAACGCAATTATCTGTGTTTTCGAAGGACTAATAACTAGTCTTAGGAAACAACGAGTTTACTTTCGCGTAATTCTGATCACTGATTGCAATGGTCGACTATACTCTGACATTTTCTAACAGTTTGTGAGCAGTTGGAACAGACCTTATATGTCATTGACGATAATTCCAAACACTCACATGACTGACAGTGGCCAGTTAGAAATCCTACTGTCAAGCGTAGTCTTTTCCTGATCATCATCAAATATTTCTTCGACGTCAGCTTCTTAGGGTCACTAAGGGTGATCCCGGCAAACGTTTGGTTAGCTCCTCAATTGCCTATGTCGTCAGACAGTAGGTGTCGCTGAGTCCTAAAAGTCTTAGTCCAGCCGCTTCCCTGGCTAAGTAATCTGCAATGCGGTTACATTTACACCGGTTGTGCCCTTTGACCCACCTCAGGATAATATTGTTATTGATGGCACTCCAATGTCTTGATGCAACAGGTTGTCTGCTCAAGGCTAATAGAACTTGTCTGCTGTCAATGCAGATTATTATGCTTTTGCCAAAAATTTTCTGGTTAGTTCTTTAGCAAATCGAATCACACTATTGGTTTATTGCAATAGTCTGCTTTTATCGGGCTCGTGTGGCTCACAACGTTTAAAGTTAGTATCTATTTTAAAATTTTTAAAAATGCCAATTTTTTATATTTGTTGATTTGGTCTATTTTAAAAATTCCAAATCCTACTTTTTTTATTTTGTTTCAACCGAAATTTAAAATGCTGATGCTTAAATACTTACCCAGGTTCAATCAATAACAAATTCCATCCACTTCAATGCATAAAAAGAACATGTTTATAAAGAAACAGTTGGAATTATTTAAGGGATACTGTAAATAACCTTCTCACGACCTTGACCTAGATAATAGAAACTAATATTTCGAATCTGTGAATACCCCATACAACACTAGAATGAATATTTATGAAAGTCTCCACCATATGCACACAATTGGTCTAGCAGATGGCAGCCTATGTAGGTCCTGCCAGGAAGAGGACGAAACCGCTGAGCACATACTCTGTGAGTGCGAAGGCCTAGCAATGGTGCGGTTTCACATATTTGAAGAAGAAAAACCGAGGGTAGAGAGCTACGCAAGGGAGGCGGTATCGATGCTAATAAGTATAATATAAAGAATACAGCTAGATATCGAGCTCTATATATAGGGAGGACCAGAATAGATCTGCTAAGGTCGCAGGACAAAGAGCCACTCCAATTCTAATCTGATCTCCACCATATGGGGTGACAGTTTTATTGTCAATTTGACAGTATATATTCACTGGTACTATCAAAATACCAAAGTATCAATGTGCGCCAATACTTCTATTATGAAAATTCTAAACTATTTGATAATTATTTTGATATAATAAATTGCCATCGTCAGAATGACAGGAGTTTTTGTCAGAAACACCTTTTCTGGATAGTTCTTTTGTGTTCAATTGAAATACCAGCCAATTCTGTTCAAGCCATACTGGTATTTTTTTTCATTTCCCGCTTAATTCTTAGGTTTAGTGATCTGGAGTTGGCAGAATGACAGACGTTACATTTAACGTGATGCTAATTGATGCTTATTATTGTGACTAGAGCAAATAGTGACCTATCTTGTGATTGACTTAATATATATGATAAAAAAAAGGAGATCATGATATTACAAATACAGCATAGGTATTATTAGTCCTGGGGATATCCTGGATATCTTTTCCCATTTAAGATCAGTATAACTGTGTAGTGATATAAGAAACCACGGAAAACTGTATCTGCTGATCTTAATAAATGCTACTTAAGAAAACAGTTTAATAGTGGATAGCTCCCTAGATTGTTCTGTCCATTAGTAGCAATTTTTAAGCATTTTTCAAAATTAGCCAATCTGCTAACTCCATTTTACTATTCTGTATGTATAATAAGCTTTAAAATTCTTTTTTCTTATTCTTTTGGGAATCAAACCACAATAATGTTTTTTATTTTTTATTTCGACGTTTCGGTAGCGTTCGGTAGCGTTCGGTAGCGTTCGGTAGCGTTCCAACTAGTAATAAAATTGATAAAAAAATTTTTGGTCAGATAGGTAACTTACAGAAGAAGCTTTAAAATATTAACAGAAAATTCTTAATTCGACACCATACCCGTTAAAATTTAAATCAAGTCAAGATTACGACAATGTATAGATTAAAACATTTCTAACAGCGGAAACTTCTACATATATAACGGTGCACCATTACTTTTCAACCACTTCTTTTAGAATTGACCATATTGACAAATCCACATCGTGGGTTTAATTCTTCAAAGAAATCTAGTTCTGGTTTCACAAATATGTAGTACTTCTAATTCTGTGTTAAAGGTTAATGAATGTTTGGTGTAAGATGTTTTGCGTAATTGGATTTATCTAGTTGTTTTAATCTTTAATGTCTAATTACAAACTTTCGACTGGTTTGATCAATATAGACATAATTACATTATGGACATTTAGGTTGATACATATATCCCACATTTGTTTAATAGGGGTATATTTTTTACATTCAACAAATTTTTACTTGCATTGCTTTCTGGAAATTGTTGTTTTTGTTACTAAAGATATAATCTTTGAATTATTATTAGAAATGTCACCAACATATGTGATGGTTTTGCAATTCTGTTTCTTCGGGAGCAATTAGTTGTAATGCCACTTTTTCTTATTTTTAATAATTTATTTATTATATGCAATGGATAGCCGTTGGATGGTGGCTATTTGTATTAGTTTCTGTATTGAATGGAGTTTTAATTTAAAAATCAAGTATTAATGACTTTTTGAATTTTTAAATCAAGAAAGTTATCTTCTTCAACTTCTAATGTAAATTTAATATTTGTTGTAGCATAGACTACAAAACAATTAATTCTTCAATACCTAATCCTCACAGAAAAATTAAATTTACATTAGAAGTTGAAGAAAATCACTCAATTAATGTGCCACAGGAATTAATAAGATAACAAGCATCGCCAGATACAAAAAGTGTCTTTAAACAAGGTGATGAGAAGATTTATTGGTTCAGAGCAACCTAAGGATATCACAATAAACCCCAAGACTACGGGTAAATGGATGCAATTGCTTCCAAGCTTCCACAAAATATCTTAGCCTATAGCAGATGCAGTGAGTTTGTTGAAAATTTCATGTTACATTTAATTACATTAAAAAAGAAAGATTTAACTACAGAATTCATATATACCTAATATAAGAAAGACGAATATTTGGATGGCAATAAGATTTTGGTGTTAAATACCTGGAATAAAATAAAGATTAATCGAGAATCAGGGGCGTATATAAGGGAGGGGTTTTGGGGGTTGAAACTCCCCCCCCTATGGAAAATACAATAAAGGTACAATATCTTTTTATCAGCATACTGCTTTCAATAAAGCTTTCCTATTCTGAACATATCAGTTAAAAAAAAAGCCCAAAACCCCCCATGTAAAAGCTGTAGCAACGTGACTGTCGAGAATACATGTCATGACTTTGACAGGTCGGTCATATTGGGCTGGGTCCCCCTATCCGTTGGAGTTGGAGTTGAAGTGTGTGTGTTTTGACATGTGGAGTAAGTCAGTTGGTTGTCAAACAGACTTTGTAGAACAATGTCCAAGTAATATATATTTTACTTAACTAAAAAACCTTTCAAATAACACATGGCGCAGTCACCAATCTTTCTCTGAATTGAATTAAATAAATTAAATAATAATTAAAATGTTATACGAAGAAAAAAGCAATGAAAAGAGGAGTTATGTGAGTCAATAACAACAGATTGAGGTGCAAAGAGAGATCAATTAAATAAGTAACCTTGCTACGTTAAAACAGTCCGAAATCAAAAAAAAATACCTTATTTCTTGCTCTTCGTATTCCACACTTAACAACACTAAACGATAGCATTTTAGATAATTTCGCGAGCATTTTACTAATTGAAGTGTAACTTTTATCCGCTGTTTACCAGTAAACAATGAAAAATAGAATATGAGAGATAAGGAACCAGAGCAATATGGCCGATATGTCAGTGACGTCATTCACGGGCTATATACCATTATTTAAAGGTTTGGTTACAATATTAAACCACTTGGTAATCAAACAAATTGTCCTGGACAAATTTTTTTGTATCCCTTAACCAATTTTCTTTTTTGCCTTCTTACATCGTTCGGTTTAACTCCCAACGGTCTAATATCGTTTCTTCCTGCCTCACCCTGAGCATTTTGTTATTTCTTTCGTTGATTCATTAGTTCTAGAAGGTCATCGGTGATTGAATTCATTACTATAGGTTTTTTAATAAGCTAACAAATACTTAAAAGTCGCTCAAGCTAAAAAAAAATTAGTTTAGCTTTGATAGGTAGTTAAAAGATAATAATCATTTTTTTATGTGCTTGTACCACTACTTCAGCAAATGCGCCATGTAACAAATACGGAAAAAGAGGAAGGTCAATAAAAAGAATAAATTCGGAAACCCCCTTCGATTATTTTAGTATATTTGTTACAATTAAACTCACAGAACTGAAAATAATATATTTTGTAGGTTACCATAGTAGTAGGTAAGAAATTTGAAAAAAATATAAATTTAACAATTTGTAAAAGTATCATATTTATAGATATGGGAAATTTTCTAATAAAGCCCTTTTCGGTGCATTTGTGCATTTTATTACCATTGTCTAATATAATATATTAGACAATGGTATTACTTAAATAAATTGGTATAAAAACGGTTCCTTGAGGTACCTCCTCTTGAACTTTCTAAGTCAGAAAGTCCTAATGTCTATATGTTTAATTCTTAATGATATACAGTGAGAACGCTTAGATTGGAATAAAGTCAGTATTTTTTTTCATCTAAAGCTATTATAACAGAACGCTTAAACAGGTCAATTTTTATTTTCCATTGCGCAAGGTGGTTGTACAAATGACGTCAATACTTTCGCGTACATGACAACATTGTTTTTTTTAATAGAACCACATATTTTTCCCTACATTTTTGAATTCAACAATAATAGACGATTGCAAAAATGTATAATGCGATATTCCAAACCAGGGCACAATAGATATACCTTTTCATACGATCTAAGAAACTGACCTGACCTGATATGGGATAATGACAAGCAATAAAGCCATAAAAGTATTTGCCGTGACAGGGTCGTGGTTATAGGCGGATGTAATTTGGGCGCTAAAAGTTTAATGAACTTTTTACAACATGTAAACTGGGCGCCAAGACCAAAGGGTCATTTTAATCCTATGTGTATTTTGGGCCGTAATCGACTGAAGTACCCACTATGCATTTTTTTTAAATGAAAATAAAAAATAGAAAACGAAAAACAAAACAAGAAAACCCAGGCCCAAACCCGGTTGATCAAAGTGTAACTATGTATAAAA
>CAJUYG010000077.1:222623-238396 GCA_910591675.1 Galerucella calmariensis | reverse complement strand
AAACCCAGGCCCAAACCCGGTTGATCAAAGTGTAACTATGTATAAAAATATCAGAAAATAAGAAATAAAAAACTAAAAAAAAAACAAGAAAACCCAGGCCCAAACCCGGTTGATCAAAGTGTAACTATGTATAAAAATATCAGAAAATAAGAAATAGAAAACTATTGGGTTTTTCCAAATATTGGTGATTAAATTATTAAGAGTTATTTCATGACTCGACCTACCTGCACTTCTTAGCGCCCAAAATACATGTCGGATTATCTACCCTTCTTGGCCAGACAGGTAAAGAAGGATGGTTAGCGCCCAAATTACACCCGCTGGTGGTTATTTTATTGGCGATTAATAAATTATTACCTGAAAACTATACAAGACTTTTGGGTCATTCGGACCGAAAACTTATTGAGTAAATCTATAAAATATAGTAATAATAATAAATATAATAATAATAAATGCTGTTATTGGTCAAACATACAGTGCATACAAGTAAAGATATACATAAAAAGGTTCATTATGTTACACAGCAGTTTGCCAAATGACAGGGTTCAAATTTTTTGAATAAATCAAGAATTTGCTCTTCCACACAACCAGTTAAATACTTATACCTATACACTATAACTATGAATACAATTCAAAAATAAAGTCAAATTACAAAAAAGTCAAAAAATAATTGAAAAAAATAAGAATAAAAGAATAAAAGAGAATAAAAAAAAAACGTGAGAAATCCATTACCAAGAAGAGAATTACAAATCAATTATCATTTAATATTGACATTTTGTGTAGAAACCAGAAATTACAAGTTTTATTACAAAGAAAATGATAATACTATTTCATTTCAAAGAAAATAAAATTAATGTGACCCTGTTTTTTGCTGACTTTTCAGGGATATTACTACACAAATTCCTGGGGAATGTTTAATGAATTAGGTGCGAACGGGATCTATTATAGATTATTTTCTTTGAAAGCTAACGGATGATGCTGCTGGGCAAGGAGCCGTGGAAAAGAGGGAGATGACAAATGCCATTATAAAAAAAAACGGAGCCAAAACATCGGCAATCAACGAGAGAACTCGCGGTATCTATGACCACATAGATACTTAATTTTTTTTTTATAAGTGCATTTTATTTCATTATAACTTATGATTAATAAAGACATCCATCCATCTTCCATTACGCTTTTAAGCTACCATTAAGCAAATTACTTTTAATTTCACGTTTAAATCTATTCAATGTAAGTACTTTTAAATAATCGGGTATCCAGTTCCAAATCTACATTGAATGAAAAGCAGCCCTCAAATAAGGCGGTTGAATGTTTAGGCATCGTTAAGCGACCAACTTGTCTCAGGTTTAGATTGTGTACGTCGGTTCTAAATCTAAGTTTATTGTACAAGTACGGAGGTTTTTGTGTATGTAAAATTTTATAAGTAGTATAATACACATTTACGTACCTTGCGATTTGTAGAGCACGTAGCATTTCCAGATAAAACATTTTATTTAAATGATTCTGACAATAGCTTAATCTGTAGATACTGGTCAGAAACCAATTCTCATTGGAGTATGGAGGCCCGCACTCAGTATTCTGAAAGAGTTCATGTTTGGCAGGAATTGTTGGCAACTACATTTTGGGACTGGATGAAGATGAAGTGGTAACAGATGATAATAACCAAGAGACATTGCTAGAAGAACCAACAATTGAGGAGGTCAAGGAAATAATAAATAAGAGCAGAAATGGAAAAGCACCTGGAAAGGATGGAATAAACATAGAACTAATTAAATATGGAGGGAATACTCTACATAAAATAATATATTATCTGATTAAAAAAATATGGAACGAGGAAAGGATGCCGGAAGAATGGGAAATTGGACAAATTGTCACTCTACATAAGAAAGGAGACCAACATGAATGTAAAAACTACAGAGGAATCACATTATTAAACGTTGCCTACAAAATATTATCTGCGTTAATTAACAGGAGACTTGTAAAAAATACAAAGGAAGTGATAGGGCAATACCAATGCGGCTTCACAAAGGGCAGATCAACAACTGATGCTATACACACATTAAAACCAATAATGGAAAAAGCGCATGAATACAGATTAGACATCGAAATGCTCTTCATCGATTTTCAACAAGCCTTCGACTCAATAAAAAGAAGTGAACTCATGAAAGCATTAAAAGAACAAGGAGTAGATGCAAAATTGAGAAGGCTAATCAAAATGACCATGAATGAAACAAGGATCAGTATAATAACGCAAAAAGGAGAAACTGATCAATTTATGATTAATAAAGGGGTAAGACAAGGTGACGCATTGTCATACAATGAGAAAACTACACAAGGGTACCTTAAGGTCAAGTGGCAGCCAAATAATAGCCTATGCGGACGATATCGTGCTTATAACCAAAAAAAGAAAAATCATGGAAAATATGCTAAAGGAGATAGTCACAGAGGGAGGGAAAATGGGGCTAAAAATAAATGAAAGTAAAACTAAGCTAATGAGAATTGGAAACCTAAGCCAAAAAGGAAAAATAAAAATCAACGATTATGAATTTGAAGAAGTTAAAAAATATAAATATTTGGGGGTTATGATTAGCAACACTGGAGATAGAGCCACTGAAATTGAAGAAAAGATACACGCTACAAATAGAGCCTACCACGCAAATAAAAAGCTACTTAAAAGTAAAATTTTAACGAAGCAAACAAAATTAAATATATATAAAACGATAATAAGGCCAATCATGATGTACTCAGCAGAGACAATGACGTTGACAAAGAAGGAAGAGGAAAAATTAAGAATAACTGAGAGGAAGATCTTGAGAGCAATATTGGGACCTGTAAAAATAGATGAAAATGAATATAGAAGTAGAACAAATCGTGAAATTTTGGACGAAATGAAAGGCGAAGACATTGTAAAAAGAATAAAAGTACAACGAGTTAAATAGCTAGGGCATGTATGGAGAGAAGGAGCTAAATCAGTAACATACAATATCTTGCAGTGGAATCCAGGAGGAAGGAGGAGACGCGGTAGACCCAGGTCAAAATGGCAAAATGAGGTAGAGGTGGACCTTAGTAGAGCAGGAGTAACAAACTGGAAAGAGAAAACAAGAAATAGGAAATTATGGAGAATCATAAGTGAAAGAATTTAAACGCATAACGGGGACTAATCCACCCCAATTAAGCGGATCTAGAAAGCAAACGCGGCATAACCCCACATGGGGTGTCAAGCCATATATATATATATACATTTTGGGACGTTGCCTGCTGAAAATATTTAGAAGTGCTACAAAATTATATTATTCCAGGCCATCCCGCGTTACATTCAGATAATCAATATCCACACACACCTAGATATTTGACATGGTTTCAATGGAATGGCGCACCACCACATTATGCGCTGATAGTGTGTGATTTTTAGATACTATTTTTCCAACAGGTTGATAGGTAGGAGATAATTTATAGAGTGGACAGCAAGAGCATCCGATGTAGCCCCCCTTAATTTTTAGTTTTGGTGTTATCTTGAATATCCTTAAATGTACTTCAATAGGCTTGAGAGAGAAGATTCAAAAGAGAATTTAATTAAGGGTATTTCTAAATTATTAAGTAAAAATTGATTGCCCATATAAAATTATGATGAGTTTTTCCTATGTAAACATTTCCATTTATAGTTATTTGTATGCCTAGGCCGCTAAATACCTTTTTAACGTAACGAAAGAGCAGATGATCTTGAGGTCGTTAAAAAGTTTCGCGGCCATGGCATACACACTATTCTTCGTACAATCGTTAAAATTATTGATAATTGTGAATAAATATATTATTGCTCTAAAATCAACAGCAGTTCAATTTATTCAACAATGTCACCGCGTGCTATGGAAATGTTATGATTCAATATAATATACAAAATATTTTGACAGTTCTTGACAAAACGCAAAATGTCTGATAATTATTAATAACGATATTTCAGTACCTTCCACTCCTCCCGACTCAAAAGCGTTCGACTATATTCAATAAAAAATAATCCTTGTCTTTGTAGTATTTTGTCAAGTTTGGAAGTGATATTCAAATTTTGATGTGACGTAACGGCCGCGAAATTGAATTTCGCGGACTCTGCTGAGAACGCGAAATACTGACTTCACGTGCAATTGCACGAAAAATATTTTTTTTATATTTTAATTAAACTCCTTCAGTAAATTACAAATTATGAATGCATGACTTAATTGCAAAATGTGTGCAATAATATTAAAAAAAATTAACAGCTTCTTTATGTATTTAATCTACGATCACCTTCAAAATTAGGCATTTACGAACCAAAAAAAATGTGTGAAATCATACATTATACATACGTTAAATGGGGTTTTCTTTTTAACACTCTTTTTTAGCTACGTGATTATCTAGTTGCCTTGAATTTAGTCGTTTGTTGTATAAACTTTTGTGCTGAGCTGACAGTAATTTGACAGAAGTGTCAGACATAGTAAAAAATATTTGTTACTTAAAAAAACAAATTACCCAATGTTATAATTAGTAATTTAAATAATTGTCCTCATTTCACGGTAAATATGAATTTAAATAATTAGAATTCGTTGTGTATAATATATTTGTTTATAGAAAATTCATTTTTATGTTTTTTAACCCCTTCAGCGCACATTTTTTTATTTTTTCTTCATATGCTCGTAGATAAACTTTTGTATTACACTTATGCATGAAGTACTTTTGCACACTCGTTGCGAAAAAGGCACTCGCTACGCTCGTTCCTTGCATTTTCGCAACTCGCAAAAGTATATTTTCACGCACTTGTATCATAAATAACTATTGTTTTACAATAATAAAAATGCAATTGTTTGGTTTTTGATCCAGTCACATTTGTTTCATGGATACAACTTTTAAATTGTGAATATTTGGTAAAATGCCAAATTGTATGAGTTTTTCAATTTACAATCGTGATGCGCGGAAATTTCCCTTTATTTTCAATGTCATCCATTTTCATTTTATACAACTCTACTCTTCGACAACCTACAGCTATTCCAAGTAAAGTATTAACGTTACCCGCAAATTTATAAATATACTAGCTGACTGCTGTGGCTAACGTTTTTGTCAAATTACATTGTTGTAAACTATTTAAGGGGAACGGTAGGAGAACATCGGACATGGGCACATAAGTACATAATATTATTCCAAACTCGGAATCATCACTATCCATAATAACTAACGTCAAATCAGTTACAGTGCACATGTTGCCAAAATCAAAGGTAATTTGATATTGGTTTTGGCTTTGGCTTTGGCAGCGTGAAACAAAGTTAACGTTATTTCAAAAGCTTCTTCACTTTAAGCATAAACAGCCTTTCAAGCTCTACAAACTGGTGGAATACAAAATACTTTGAAGAGAGTGCGTAGAAAAATATATTAATATTAAAAAAAATTTGCATTTAGTATTGATCCTCATAAGAAATCACACACATAATTTATTTCATTTTATAACGGCTCAGATTTAATGAAAATGGGATGAAAGGGAAAATAATAAAAACTTTTAACATCTTATTCTCTGTTCAGATTGGTATTGACATCAGTTGTACGTGCTTGATATTATCCTGAGAATGGTTTACCGAAACAAGTAGCGAAAGTTATTATGGACTATAATTCATGCTCTGTAACTATAAATTGTCACTTCTTTGGAAAATATCAATTCTTGTGATAGTTTCATAAAAGTTTTTTCTTCTGAGTTTTTGTGGCGCTGCAGATATAAATACTACGATAATCAAATGAACCAGAGCACACATTTTTCAGTACTACCTGAAACGCAAACTTTTTTTAGCTGCATTACTAGTTCGGTTATATCTGCAAAAATATTTTGTTATGACATTCCTCTTTATCAAATTCAACTAGTATTTTTGGAAAAATGTATACTAGGACATTGTAATATCTCCAAAATGATAATAGGACGTTCAAATCCACGAAAAACGAGGCTTAATTCAATCTTATTATAGTTATTTTATCACGGTCGAATATTTCAAAAAGTTCGTCTAAAATTATATATTGTACCAGAAATCTGTACAAAAAGCAACAAAAATATTTTGGTAATGAACTATTTAATAAATATATTTGTTTTTTTTTTCAGATTTAGACATGAGGCTGTACTTCTTAGGCATAGTTTTGTGCTTACTAGCATGGCACTGCAAAGCGAATCCAATCATTACCATAACAGCAGACCAAGATGAAAAATCTTTGACATCTAAATCAGCTGAAATAGAAAAACAAATAGAAACGAAAGGAATAGCACTGGAAGAAACGCAGGGTGTATTCAAGACTGAAAATGATGTAGATGAAAAATTAAAGACTGAACATGAAGAAGTTAAAGAAAGTGTTAAAGAAGTAGCAGCAGTTAATACTAAATCTAATGCAGAAATTGGTGAACAGAAAGCTGTAGTACATAAAGTCGCTGGAAAAAAGGTTAAATCAAAGGGCAAGGTATGATTAAAAGTCAATATCTTCGGATAGTTTTAGCTATCCTCTTCAGTATTCTTCTCATTCGAAAAATTCACCTTATACAGAAGATAAGAAGTTTACATTTTTATTTTACTCCTCTGTTAGGTAAAGGGGCGCCAGTCTGGAGATGACGACGATGATGATGACGACGACGATGACGACGATGACGATCTGGATTTAGGAATAGGAGACGATGACGACGATGATGACGATGACGATGACAGTCCAGCAAATGATGATGACGATAATGACGACGACGAAGATGATTACTTTGGTGGTTTTTTAGATGATATATTCGGAGGTGAGTAGATTTCAGTGAAAGATCCTACCATAAAGCAAGTATATAGTAGCAGATAAAAATATTAATTATTATTTCATTTCAGGAGAAGATGATGATGATGACGACGATGATGACGACGATGACGAACCTACTAAGCCAGTATCTCAGCCAGTTCAACCAACAATAGTCGATCCAACGCCAGCGGAACCTTCCACTCCAGTAGAAGCAAATCCTAGCGAAGAATTAGACGCACAAGAGGTAGAGGCTGGAGAAGCAGAGCTAGCAGCCACCGGTACGAACGATACACCAGCAACAGACTCTGACACAATAGTTGTAGTAAAAGAACCATCAGCTGTGACTCCGGTGGAAAATTCCGTAGAACCCATCGTGGTTCAGCCGGTGCCGGCTACTGACGATGACGATGATGATGACGATGACGACGATGACGACGACGATGACGATGATGACGTATTATCAGATTTAACTGACGATGACGATGACGACGATGATGACGATGACGACGACAATGATGATGATGATGACGATGAAACTGGTCTAGAGGATGTAATAGAAGCGAAGAGATCACGTGAGTCCAAAAAATTAAAGCATACTAAGAAGTCGAAAAAAGCTAGGAAGCACCACCGTCATCTAAAAGTTGCTAACAAAGTGAGATAGGTAGTGGATGGGGAGTAGGGTAGAGACTGTTTTATTTTTTTTCTCTTCTATTCTGGAACTGTACAGACGAAGTATATCATAATGGAGTCAGTAAACTGATAAATTATGTATAAAGATTTTGGCTTTTTTATTCTAAAAATAATTTGCTTCGATTTCTGTGAATATCACGAAGCAACTTTTTGAATATAATTTTAATTGTTTAATTTGTTTTTACTGGAATATTATAAAAACGCCAAATAGCACATCTCTAGCAATATCTATCGCTTCTATCGCTTTAAATTTTCATGTTTTTTTTTTGATAAAATTTTCTGTATCATAAACAAACTTTCTTAATACAAAACCAATCAAGCATAGAATCAAATCAAATGTAGACAGTAATATTTATTTTTATTTATAAATTATTTATTTATTTATGCAAAAAATGCTTCTTGCATTAATCTAGGTACATGTCACAATTTACGTGACCGATAAAAATGGAAAAAATTAGTTTATTGTATCAACACTGTACAATTTTATTTTAAATAGATTGTATTTTTGTGACGAAATGTGTTTTATTTTTTTGTTACCCTATTTTGTGTGATTCTTAACATTTTGTGACATCTATCTAGCTAATGCATTACATCACTATTAACAGCATGCTTTTAGCACTATTTGTCTCATTTGTCATCTTCATCAGCCAAGTCAGAGCCCTGGCCATTTAAATTCTAAAGGTAAGTAAGTTTTATAACAATTTTATCATGCAATACAGAATACAGCCCAATGGATGTATCTAACATGGAAACCAACAATTCCATTTTAACTGCAAGTAGAATGCCGCTGTATACAGAAGGTAGGGGAGGGTCTGGATCGGTGGCCACCTTTTTCCAAAAAAATCAATAAAAACCAAAATAATTTTTTTTCATAGAATTTGATTTCGCTGAACAACAATTACTATATTTACCTTTATAGCATTCCATTATGTAGCTGAAAAAAGTTATTTTTATCAAAAAAGTTGTAGCTGCAAGAATGTGTTGCAAAGTGCCCACTGTACATGCAATGATGGTACAGTGGCCACTAGAGTATGGTACTGTGGCCACTACTGTTTAGGAATTGGGAAAAGAAATTGGAAATAGACTAGGATTGCTGGAATAATGGTTTATTAAAAAATTAAAAAATAATTTCTATTACAAAAATACAACTTAAATACCTATAGAAAGCAACTTCAACTTATTAACTTCTAATGGCCAAGAGTTAACAGACATCATATATAGCTGAATTGATTGAAAAAGAAAATAAATTTGCTGTTCTAGTAGTGCCGCCTACTTTTATAGATTGAGATAAATGTAGTACAATATCACTAACTGGAACTATGGCTGAATCGGGAGCATCGGGATACGTGAAGTAGCACCCAGCTTTTCCAATCTTGACATCTGTGACTTTTCGGCTGGAATAAATGGGATCTATATTTACAATATTGTACTAAATAATAATTTTTCAGGCAAGGTACAGTGGCCACCCCTTATTTAAAAAATGAAGTAGTGACCACTGTACCTACATTTAACATGGCCACTGTACCAACAAGCACATGTTTTTAAAGAGTGAAGAAAAAAAAGAAAACTAGTTTATGCAATCAAGCTAATTATATAAATCTATATTTACATGTATTAGGTGTAAGCTATCAACACCAGTTCACTTGGATGAGCATTTATTTTATCACTAAAAATAAATTCACTTGCTTGCTGTATTTTACTTCACATACACAATTTGAGGTTAAGCTGTTTTTAACAGGAAATCTTAAAATTCAGGCATATAACTTTGCAGGCATTGTAAGTGCATCATTGACACTCTCTGTACTAGATGGCAACACCTAATCTTTCCAAATGAGAAATTCGCGAGATAGTGGCCAATGTTCCTGCATGGCCACTGTTGCAGACCCTCCCCTACCTACTAGGAAAAAACTGGTCACATGGAAATTTATTGCATGCAGCATATGATCCCAGGGAAAAACTGGGGGAAATGTTATCAACTCATCCTATTTGCATAAAGCCGGTTAGAGTTTGAGGTTATGAAATTTCATAGGTTATCAAAATAGAGCCTATGTCTATGAGTTGCGTTTTTGACTTCCTGCCATTTGATAGCCACAAACTTCATCTGGTTTTACGGAAATAGGATAACGATAACATCTCTTTCTAATATTAGGTTAAACTAAGTGTTGGTTTACTCGTTTCCCTACCAAATGAACTTGTTTATTCCTAAAGCATTGTCTCTTATGGGACACGATGAAAAACCAGGTGGTCAGAATTACATCGTACTGTATATTTTGAAAATAGATTAAAAAGCAGGTATTTTAAATGCACTGCATCTTTAGGTGTCGAAAAATACTGACCACGCAGTTTCACAAGAATAAGGAGAAGATTAAATGCCAAATAAGGACTATTTGGTTGATAAAATGATAAAAAATTATATACTTTTGTCGACTACCACAAAATATTATCCAAACGATTTTATCGAAAATGGTTGTGTATTATTTTGACTATGGTGTTTAGCTAACACATTTCCATTTACGTCGAAAAAAGAGAAAACTATTTGCTTCGAAATATCTCCAGCGCATTACTGTTTTGTGGCAGACGATTCATCACTATTCATCACCAAATTTTGTCATGCTAACGTCCACATCTTATGTTCTTGTACATTAAGATTATACTGCTTTGTCAAAGGTTTCTGACGTATGAAAAAGCCATGAATGCATCCAAAATAGTTGATTTGGTGCAACTGCAATTGGCCTAAGAAAGTGTTTCGAAAAGGTGATTACTGAGTGAAATAGAGTAGGTACTTATAGACATTTACGTGGAGGGTTGGGAAAAAGAATTTATTAACTCAACTGTTTATAGTACCACAGCTATCTTGAGTTTTAATCAATTGTAACCCAGGTTGAGTGGTATGTCACAGAACAGCTTATTTTTTCTACCTTCCAAAATTAATAATAATGTATTACTCTAGTACCAAATGTTTGATGTAGATTTTTAAAAATTTAACAAAAAGCAGTAGTGGGTTTTAAAAATTTTGATTTGGTGCAACTGCAATTGGCCTAAGAAAGTGTTTCGAAAAGGTGATTACTGAGTGAAATTGAGTACTTAGACATTTACGTGAAGGGTTGGGAAAAAGAATTTATTAACTCCACTGTTTATAGTACCACAGCTATCTTGAGTTTTAATCAATTGTAACCCAGGTTGAGTGGTATGTCACAGAACAGCTTATTTTTTCTACCTTCCAAAATTAATAATAATGTATTACTCTAGTACCAAATGTTTGATGTACATTTTTAAAAATTTAACAAAAAGCAGTAGTAGGTTTTAAAAATTACAAAAATGTCAAACTTATCATTGTTTGTGTACAAATTGTCAGATGTGATACGCATTTTTTCAAATAAATTGCACAGGGACAGTAAATTATGGATAAAGGCACATCTATGAGGAAAACAACAGCAAATATCAATCTATTTACCTAATCATAGTTTCGTGTAAAATTGTCGTATTTAGTAAGATTGAAGATTTAATAATATTGTATCGCCATACAAAGTTTTCTGAATATTATTTTTCAAAAAAACAATAACCGTTCAACTGAGAAGAAACAACTACTTTTCGGGATATATGCCTCGACAGACATTAAAATACACTTATAAGTTAAACAAGGTTGGTATATCTTAAAGATATAACCAACCACTCTGGTTTGGAATTAAATACTTGTAGACCGGTTTCGGAGTATTTGCGACTCATTAGTACAAGGTAGCAAATATCCGTCCAAGAGCTCTAAGAGCATAATCCTGGACTGAAGATGACACTGAAATTATGAAAAAAGACCCGAACAGTAAATTGTATATCATTTACAACTAACTATTCAACCCAAATCTAGTTCAGTGTCACAATCGTCTTAATTTAAAATTAATAACTAAAGGCCTGGTTTCGCACGTGCGATGAATGCATGCGTCCGACGTTTGCAGCCGCTGAAGCGTCTATCGCATGCGTTTGAGTGGTTTTGCTTGTGCGTCTAGATGTAACAGTCAGCACTTCGCAGTTCAGTTCGTGAAATTATCATGGAGCTTGTGTTAGCCCTTCTATTTGAAGAAGAAGATGATGAAGCGATCATTCCGTTGTTAATTCAAAGAAAACCCCATCATAACATGTACAAGCACAGAAATGCAGAAGGGACATTCAACAATTTAATTTCAAGGTATCTCGTAGATAATGAAACCAAATTTCACGCCTATTTTCGCCTAACCAGAAATCAATTTGATTTTGTATTAACTTCTATAAAGGCAGATGTTAAAAAAGGCACCAACTCACTGGGTTGAGAAGCCAATATCTCCAGAAGAAAAATTGGGAATATTACTAAGGTATCCATTTTTCACCACTCATGTTGACGGCTCGGAAATGCACAATCGCCTGCGTTCTCGCCGTCTGACTGGTCTTCGAAACAGTCGTTGCGTTTTGACGTTGCATTTAGACGCAGGCGCGAGATATAGACGCACTAGTAAAACCACAAGCACGTGGTACTATATGAGCAGTCCCTGCGATGAACGCATGTAGCGGCTGCAAGAGTCGGACGCATGCATTCATCGCACGTGCGAACCTAATTCGAATTTTTCAAGCTCTCAAAAGGAGCATTCCATGTCACAGTTCTTTTTAACTGTATAACACTTGGATTTTAGCTAATTTCACATGTGTAACTTAGTTAATATAATATAAAAGGGGCATTGGAAATAAGGACGCATGCGAATTCCCGTCAGGATAACCACTCTACCTGTATCTTAATTAGGGTACGTTAAGCTGTCACTCGAGTTCCCGTGAGGGTGGAAACTGACCTGTTTAAAAGGTGTTTATTTTTGGCAGGGATGAGTTACGCGCAGCGGTCATTTTCTACCTGCATACGAGTAAGAACACCAAAATTAGGAACCGAATTGCGGGCAACAAGATAAACACAAAATTGTTGAGATTAATGAGAGATGTTTGTACATTTATTTCAGGAATAATAAGACACTTAACCTAACCTAACCTAACCCCGCCAGGGTAAACTATTAGGTCAGTCCCGAGATAACAAAGCAGATTAAATAAACTGCACGGTAATTCGAGTGCGGGATTAAGATACTTGCAAGTGTCGGACGGGAACTCAAGTGTATTATATTGGTCATTAAGGAACCTGACGGGAATTCGCGTGCACCGGGATATAAAGTAGGTAGGTGCAGTACAGGTCAGATAAAGGAAAACAAGTAATTTTTTTTTAAATGTACACAATCAGATTAAAATACGAGTATTTATAGATAAGATGTCAACCATTTATCGAGAAAAATACTTTCAACTATGAAAATAAAAGTAAGGATAATTTAATGAGTTAAAAAATTATTCTCTAGTATTATTTTACCAGCCAAACCTTCCAGCTGTGAAATAAGCATACTATTAGACATTATACAGTGATGGGCAAATGTGTGGAACCAAGTAAATATCTCTAGAATTATTAGAGACATCAAAATAAAATTTGGAAAGTGGATACTACAGTAGATTGCCTATTTGTTTTTATATTTTTTAACAATTTTGAACTTCCGGTTTTACCGGAAGTAATGTCGATTTTAAAATTTGCAATGGAACACCCTGTATATTATTTTAGTTTCTGATAAAACATTTTATTACGAATACAATAATATCGGAATCGATATTTTTTATTTCAATACCTACCGACATTTCATCACAGATGGATTGGAAGAAGGGGTACTTGCACCTGCACGAAGCCCCGACCTTAATCCACTAGACTATTTTCTGTGGGATTATTTAAAGTATAGGTTTATGTTGATAGACCAAATAATTTGCAAGAATTAGCTGCAACAATAACTCAAGAGATCCAGAGAATTCCACCAGAAGTAATAGCTAATGTTACTAGAGAATTTACAAACCGACTTGCATATTGTCAAGAAGTAAACGGTGCTCAGTTTGAACATATAATACATTAATTTTAGTCTAGTTAAGTTCCAATGTTTTGAAAATCACTTAGTTTCAGTTAATAATTATGATTATTTCTTTAATGGATATTAGATTTTTCCTTTCCTTAGTTAGTTTTCTGTTAATATCTTGGTAGGTATTGTAATAAAAAATATCGAACCCGATATTTTTGTATTCGTAATAAAATGTTTCATCCGAAACTAAAATAATATACAGGGTGTTCCATTGCAAATTTTACAATCGGAAGTTCAAAATTGTTAAAAAATATAAAAACAAATAGGCAATCTACTGTAGTATCCAACTTCCAAATTACATTTTGATATCTCTAATAATTCCAGAGACATTTACTTGGTTCCACACATTTGCCCATCACTGTATTTTCGCTTTTCGAAGAAACGAATACAATACTGTGCTATTGTTATCGGATTAACGACTACCTGCTGTTGGTTTTGGTTTTAAATCATTCATGTTGGCATCAGTCAAAACGAAATATCTTGGAACGAACTATACCTTCCAACATGACCCTGGCATGGAGTCGCGCTACTCTACAGCAAGCACGTTCATACGTGTGACGACACTCACTCGTCTAGACAGACCCTTATTGAAATGAAGTATCTGTATCTGTAGAGTAGGGAGTCACCCTCACAGCACTTAGGCCACATGTGACCCAATGTACATCCTCCCGAGGAGTTGTCCTCCTAGGTCATCGTCCATCATTTCCTTCCCAGGAAGGTGGACAGGTCACTAGGAGACATCTCCTTTATGAAATGAAATGAAGTTATTGCAACTTAGTAAATTATCATTTTTCTAAATTTAAACTTTAATTTATATCACATGTTCGATATTTTTGTTAAATATCTCATAATAGCGTAGTAAAGTAGTACATTATATTATTTTTTATTATATACTTGAAAATATGCAAAAAGAAACATATCTCTGTAAATATTATATCGCTGGACCAGGGTTGAGATTTATATAATTTCAAGATTGCAGCGGTACACCAAACGGTAAAGAAAAAAGTGTTACGAGTACTTTGGAAAATGCAGATTATAATCCCATCCTTAGTCTTAGAATATATTTTTAGAAAATAACTAAAAATCCAGGCTTCACTAATCCTTGGAAGTTTCAACTTAAACAAAGTTTTTATCAGGTAAGAATTTTCTAGTTTTTCAGAAGGCAATTATCGAGAACGACAGCATGACACAACAGCATGACCCTTGTAGTTAATGACATTGTTGACATAGACGTTTTTGACAGCTACATATTAGTTTTGTAGAAATTAAGTTAGAAGTATTATTAGTGGATCTTCACAACATTTAAAACGCATTTCTTGGGAGTATAATTTGATAATTAGGTCATTTTCCAAATATGTATATTACCGAGGAAGATGCCGATTCGCTTCAATAGATTCAATTTTGGGTAGATATTAAAAAAAACTTTTAATGAGGAAAAAATCATCAATAAATAGATGAAGCAAAAGAAAATTGTTATCAATTTTGTAGCTAATTATCAAATAGTGTTTGAACTAATGCGAACTTAAGTGTATGATAATTGGACATATAGTTTTTCCCGTTAAAATTCGATATCAAATTTTGTGTTTATGATTTTTTGGTTAGGTTACTATAAGTTTTTGTGTTTGAAAATATTTTCATTTTATTTACCACAACAATGTTTTAGCAATTATTATTATTCTTCCAAAGTAAAATTCAAAATTAAATATATTGAAGTGTCTAAAAACGAACAAAAAATGTGATAAACGAAGTTATACTCCTAAGAAATAATTTATTCTATTTCTTAAATACACTCTGTATATTTGCAAAGTTTAGGAAACTATCACTTTTTGAATGTTCCAAAAATGTATGCAAGATTTGAATTAAATAGATAACACATTTTTTTACAAAGGACTACCTAATCAGGCAAGTGACCCTCATGGCTTAGCAGTTTTTTTTTCGTTGAATTCACTCTACCACATTTTGTGCTGAAACAGCCAAACTTTAATTTTTTCCAAACATTCTTTAACAATGGATATTCGTTGTTCTTTAAAACAGTGCTCTATTTTTACCCACCCCAAAAAATTACGGTAAATTCAAGTCTTGCGTAAATTATGGGACATTCTTTATTAAGTTGTTTTTTAACATAACTGAAGGAGGTATTTTTATTATCAAAATTAGAATAGAAAGTGTGTTGCTACCTATAAGTAGTTTTAAACTTCAAAAAGCATGTCTCGTTTTATAGAAACCTTTTATTTTGATGCATGTTTGGACTGAAATTAACCATTAGAAAATATTTATACACTAAAAAAATGTAGAAAATCCTTCCTACTGCACATTCCAAGGATATGAATACTTCAAATTAAAATGTACTGGATTATATTTTTT
>CAJUYG010000077.1:182149-222613 GCA_910591675.1 Galerucella calmariensis | reverse complement strand
TTGAAATATTATATTTAGTTTCTTTTTTATAAATTCTATGATTATTTCGGTACGTCAATGGATCGAAACGACCTCCGGTATCTTCGGAAGAACAAGGTCAATGGGTGACACACTTACACTCAACTGTTCGGAAGACGTGGATGGCCTACATGATGTTCATTTCCCTGACGCATTCCACAGTCTTAAATTCTTTAGTTATTTCTACTTTTTTTCTTAAATTTTGGTTTTAACAGGAAATCTATTGTAAAGGGAATTTTCACTTTTAATTTTATTGGTGCATAGAATTAACATTGTCTTATTTTCATTCAAAACAAAATTGTTAATTTTTATATACCTAAAGGTATATTTGATGCAAATTTCGCTACTTTCTTCCATTTCTATTACTTTGTCCTACACTTTCCTTGGTCTGCCTTTCTTCTCTACTTTGTATTTCCCTTTTTTACTGGCCCTCTTTTCATTCATTCATTCATTGCAAATGTCCCATTCTATAACTCAGTAGAATAAATGTATATACATTCACTGAGAGATTCACTGAGAACAGATCCTGTAGAACTATTTTCCGAGGGAATTTTAGAGTATCCTTAGGCCTTATTTTAAGTAAGTGTCTCTCATCCACCCAGTAGTTCTAGGTGTTGTGTCGTCCCAGGATTCCGTATTGCTACACATTTCACAAGTAAGTGAATGGAGGTTTCTTTTTCCATTCCACATAATCTGCATTCTTCTTGCTCCAATATTTTCAGGCGGCAATGTCTTGTCAGGAAACGTGAGAAATTCTTTCGGTTATTATTGAAAAGGAATTTTGTATGGGCACTTATACTTTCAACATGTAGATTGAAAATTGAGATAGGGATAGATAAAAAAGAGATGTTTCGAATATTCGAAGATAGGTATTTTATGACATAAATATTATTATCACTTCGTTATTTTTCATTATAACTAATATTATAACAATAATTGTATTTATAAATGATCGAAAATTTCAAATTAAAAACTGATTAAAATTCACATAACAGATTCAAATACACGCATTGTGTCTATCAAAAAATTCGGATTTATGATAAATCGAGAAAATTGGCATTGCTGAGGCTTTGTTCCCAATTTAATGCTCCCTCCTTGATGTTCCAGAATGCATAATTAATCTTAAGAAAGCAGCAGTAGAGCAGAATAGATCAATGATGATACCCGGGGAACATTCTATTTTAATGCCGTCAATAATTGATGTCCTGTAGTTTTTACACATTTGCTGATCCCCTTATTGGTGTATATTTAGGTACTACCTCTCCAGTTTCCCATTTTTTTTCCATTACATATGCTTTTTTAAAATAATTTTCCAAACGTTCATTCTTTAATATTGGCTTCAACCTCTCTAGGATCCTATACAACCGTATTTCAGGCGGAAATTTACGCCATTGTTTCATGTGTGGAGAGATTGGAGCAAGCCAATCTCATACATAGAACAATAAAAATTTCCTTGGACAGCCAAGCGGCTCTTAAAGCTCTTAGCTCTAACCGTGTAACGTCGAAATTGGTTTTAGACTGCCAAAAAAAACTCTCCTCAATAGGAGAACTCAATAAAGTATTGATGGTCTGGATCCCTGACCACTATGGCATATGGAAGGAAACGAGAATGCAGACTCTCTTGCAAGGGAGGGTGCCACACGTGTTTCTATCGGACCAGAACCTACAATGGGCATTTCAATAAGTTTTGCCAAACAAACACTAAATACCTAGACAGCAAGAAGAGCTTTAGACTTCTGGCGTAATTTACCAGGATTGGTTCATTCGAAGGCTTTTATACATCCTGTCTCCAAAAAAATGCTATACTATAGCAGGCATTACCTACGTTGTCTAACAGGCCTTTTAATAGGCCACTGTCATCTGAATCATCATATGCTAAAACTTGGACTGTCGAAAGATCCGACTTGTCGTCTTTGTCTGGAAGATGATGAAACAGCAGAAAATATTATTTGTGTCTGCCCCGAATCAGGTATCTGATGTTTGGTAGGGTCTCTCTCTCGCCCTCGGACTTGAAATATCATTCACCAAATAAACTAATTGGCTTTGTTAAGAAGCTGAATTTGTTTGGTGAAATCGGAATACGTGTGAGCTACAATAGACTCTTGCAAGTCGCAATGGAGGGCTTTATAGACCCACTCACCACACACCAAACCTAACCTAACCTACTATATTGGCACACCCTGTACATGTTATTTAACAAATAACTCAATAAGCAAAATAAGTTGTTTTCGTGAAATCTAAAGTTTGGTCCATTCTTTACTAAAAACCCTGTATATTTCAGCTCTTTTTCAAGCAGTGTGATTTCTAATTTACTCTTTACGTTGTTTTTTAAATCTGAGAATACTTTTCAATAACCAAACAACTATGACCAACATTAAGTTGGCAGATGTCGAGGGTCAGTGACATAGAGTGATCGCGGGTCAGGGTCACACTTTCTACCACCTGCGATGTGTCTCGAATTAATAATAAAAAATATATCTATATAACTTAAGGCGATGAGTTACCCGTGATTGGAATAAGGTCGAGGACATCATCGTCAGCGACAGAGCAATGGGATTCTTAAATATCAATATTTGTTCATATAAATAAACGGGCAATATTTTTACAGCAATATGTAGTTGCAATGGCAACATATCCCAGCGACCATCACAAAATTAAATGCAGCATATGACTCGGCGATATATATTTTGGAAATATTTTTCGGGGTTGGTAACTTGCGCACAGCGGTCAGTTTGTAGCCAGGTACCTATACCCAAAATGTTCCTTTTTCATAGGTAAATTGCGCAAGGAGGGTCTATATTCCAGTAAATAAAGGAAAAAAGTTAACATTAATTACGCCCTATTTTCATCTTCCGGTTGGAAGTTGCATTTGGTACCTCATTAAACATGAGACAAAGTTCTGCATGAAAACGCGTGCGAGGGAGGAGAAAATGGCCCCAAAAGACCAGAAAAATAGGTTTTTAGTCCGTGTATTTACACATCAGCGGGGGGACAAATTATTCAATAACTTTTTGAAAAATGCATATTTTCTCATGATTCAAAATTCATGTGAAAGAGGAATTCTGCTGCTATCATACCCTGTGAATTGAGTCACGCTTGACTCTTTTGGCCATATCGGAACACGGGCCAAACTTTCTGCTCCCGGGCAATTTTGACCTCGCCAGGAATTTGTTCCTATTTTTTTTGTATTGCACTAATTTACTCAAAATTTTCTTGATTATGGGTCCTCATAAGGTCCTTTGTCATCCCTGAAATTTGTATACCCTAATTTTTTTTAATTTTCATTTAATCATTGTTTATTGAATCCCAAAATTTTGCTGTTTTTGGATCGCGGGGAAATTTTGTGAACAACCATCAATTAAAAATTTATACATGATCCGATTGGTCTCTATGATACATCATTTGAAAGCTAAGAATGTCTACCTTTCGATTGTGCAATTACTTTTTTTGACGAAGTCGTCCATTTTTCAATAAAATTAGAAAGCGCGGGCTCAAGGAAAACTAGTGTAACGGGGGAATTCCCACCTTTCCATCGATGTATATAAGTCAAACCTTTGATACCCTGGGGAAAAACCAGTATATCTAAATGTATGCGCTATAATTTATTACTTTCGTTCCTCCGTCGTTCGCCGCGCGTGTGCTCTACGTGGCGCTCGTGTCGTCTGCTCATCTATTTGTGGTTCGTGTGAGTCACGCCAGTGTTCGAATTATAAAGACAGCGATAATATGTTATCCCAAGAGGTAGAATTAGAGGAAACTGTAGACACAGAAGAAGTTGTTGACGGGGTAGAGCTAGAGGGAGCTCTAGATCCAGAAGAAGTTCTTGACCAAGAATCAGATGATGACTGGTGACGAACAGATTTATGTCATAATTGCAATGTATTTTTATATACTTTTTTCATCAATTCACGGACAATTAACCAGCGAATCTCTTGTACTTTTGTTAAAAATTTTCTATGTAATATTTTAGTCTATAATGTATTATTGTTGTATCATTATATTGGGTTCTCCCGTTGATAAATAAATAAATAAAAAATATATTTTTCTATAATAAATGAAACATGGAGAACGTTTATAACTCGTTATTCCAAAAACCTCAATCAGTCTGGTTGCAAAAAAATTTGCAAAAATTTGCGGAGAATCTGCAAGAAATTGTTGCCACATGTGCAAAGCTGATTGTTGCTAGATTCAGGTCCACTGGTGAGGTCTATCTCGCTAGAATTAATCTTATAGACCGTTTTCCTAATGAGTATATCTTGAGGTCTCATCTGAGAGGAAAACAAGACCCTCGGAAACATAAATATCCATCAAAAGTGTCTGGTTACAGGGTTTCTCATTTATGGCACCGAGGATTTTCCCAATCTGTAAAATGTGGTGGCGCCATCTACAATTGATTTCCAACACCCCCCAGCTCAAATTTTGTACAAAACTTGCATATTTCACAAGTCTCAAAATTTCCGGTATTTCAACCCGATTTTTTTGCAGAAAATATTAATGTTGCGAAAAAAATCATGAGGACCATTTTTGTAGAAAATGACCTGAACTTCAATTTTTATCTGAACCGAAAATCTCTAGCTGCCATATTTTAGGAAATATTGGCTGAAAACCTATTTTCCTAGTCTTTTGGGGCCATTTTCTCCGCCATCGCACGCGTTTTCATGCAGAACTTTGTCTCATGTTTAATGAGGTACCAAATGCAACTTCCAGCTGGAAGATGAAAATAGGGCGTAATTAATGTTAACTTTGCCTTTTTTTCCTCCTTCATTTACTGGACTACTAGGTAAATGGCATACAACTTTCTACCGATTCCACGAATTTTAAAAGTTACTGGGTGCTTATTCTCAACCAAGATATGTGAGCGTTCCTACGAGAAAATCCGCCATTGTTCCATTGAAATTTTATACGCCGTATTCTCGGCGATTCCCTTCCTATAGGAAATTTTGGTAGAAGAGGAGCAATTTTGTTCTCCTGCTTTGAAGCACACGAATCTGATATTTTCATGCGAATCGCATGCGCATAACATATTTTACATTGATATGTCATTGATATGTCATGAATCAGAAGTAAACCGACCCGTTTGCAAATCTTCATGTTCCTTCATAAACTGCACTATTACATTTTTTTGCGCTGAACTGATTGAAGGTTTTCGGTCCATTTTTATTTTATATTATATCTATGATTTGGAAGTTTTATCACTAAGATTAAAATATAAAATGACATCTATCAAGATTTGACGTTTTCTTCTCACTCTTTAACTACTATTTGAGCAAATGGTCTACCACATACATTTCAATTCATTTATAACATGCGGCAACAATGTCCTCCAAGTATTTCGCATGGCCCAGAATGCGGATCGCAATTTCAAGAGAGCAAGGAACGTTCCTACTCGTGTGATAGAATACTCACTTCTCTCAACTATGTTCTATCGATGAGAATAAGCGTCCAGAGATTCAAAGGATTATCCCCTAATGACTTTACGATAACAATTTGAGGCGTAAGTACACAGATCAGTTTAGTTTTTGCATTTACACTTCGATCAACGGGTTTGGGCCTGGGTTTTCTTGTTTTTTTTTTAGTTTTTTAATTCTTATTTTCTGATATTTTTATGGACTACGGATACAATTTGACCGCTGTGCGCAATTTACCTATACAGAGACTTAATCACCTGGCTGCAACTACCTGACGAACCCTTCCCAAATTTGTGAAACTTCTTGACCACTGTGCGCAATTTACCTACGTCCATATTTTCAACTGTTAAAAATTATTTGTTTCGTGGTCGGGTTCCATAAATCTGATAAAAAGATCTGAAGAAAACGAAATCACTCGCTTCATAGTGGCTTACTTTGCTAACAAAAAAAAGGAAAGATTGTAGATTTGACCCTACTTCAATAGGCACAAAAAGCGGTCAAAAGTAGAAACTAAAATATAATTTTGCTTGGAGTGTTTTTGTAAAATTATTAAATATACAGAGCATTTCAATGAAAACTATCCATCCCTTATAATTCTGAAGGCGTCACTTTTATGAAGAATTGAAAAAACACCCAAAAAACCTTTCCCCCACCCCCCCCCCCCCCAATTTTTGAATGGAACAACGAATCATTTCCTGCTCGGTGGATAGGTAGACGAGGTCGAATGTTGGAATGGTCACATAGGTCACCCGATTTGAATCCCTTAAACTTTTTTATGGGGATAACTGAAAACCAAAATCTATGCCACTCAGCCAGCATCTATAGATGATTTAAATCAGCGAATTATTCAAGAATGTCGACAAATAATCCCAGATATATTATATAATGTTCGAAACTCATTGGAGGATCGATTATATCATAGTATGGAATCCAACGGAAGGCAATTTGAGCACCTTATAGAATAATTTAATATTGCTTTGCTGATTTGTCACGAATTAAAATATTACTATTAGTAAATTGGAATTATCCGTAGCCCCCAACTCATTGACTTTTCACTTATTTATCATTTATACATTTTTGTAATCCTCTTGAAGAGGAGAATTAAAAAATTCAATAACATACAGGATGTTCCATTTAAAAAATTGGGAGGGGGTTGAAGTTATATCGTCTTCATATAAGCCAAAACATTTCCCATGAGGTAGAGCTACGGGCTCGATTTTCTTTATAGTGGTGACCTAACATATAAACTAACTGTAAACCCTCTTAAAATCAGTAATAGTTTTTACCAAGAAGAAAGTACTAAAAGGACTGAAGTCATCAGTTCTAAATATAGTGTAAATTCCAATTGCACAAGAGACAAAATACTAGAGAGTCATATTTAACCACACCTGAAAATAGTTCAAAAAAGTACGATAGCTCTCAACCTGTGCAGAAGAATGTGCCGTACAAAATGAGGGAATCATCCAAAAATGATCATATAGATCATCAGACCCATGAGAGCATATGGTTCGATGGTATTATGGTTAAAGATTCTATGGGCTGAGGCGATCCAAAAGCTAAGTGGCATCCAAATGCACGGGAACTATATAGGCAACCCCAACAGCCGCATTAGAACTTTTCCTGAATCTTCCGCCACCTTAGATCTACAAGCAAGGCCAAGCCAGTTCAGTCACCTATAGATTGATAAGAGATCAGACATAACAGTCAGAGAGGCAACGTCTTCCAGCTGATGTAGAAAGTGCCTGCTACACAAATGGTTCAAAAACCCAGAAAGATGTCGAATAGGAATATATATAGCCAAGCAAAAGACAAGGCGATATCCCACGCAAAAGCCGCAGCAATACGGTATTTTGCAGGATATTTATAAATGCATGAGTTTCAGATATCTACATTACAAGTAACAAGAGTTGGGAAGTCGAAACTAACTGTCCTTAGCCTAGTACCAGCCCGAGAAGGATTACGACGAGCTACCATTTTAAATTTCACCTATTGCTTCTATCCGTTAATTAAAACGAAATGACAGTGTCTGCTTTTGCTTGTTATTTAATTTGGTTGTACAGGTTGGACAGGAGCATTATCTACTGTCCCGTTTTTTGCGTCTCGCGTTCGCACTAAATTGGCTTTGTCTGTATAGGGTTGAATATACAATAGTAGAATAGTGAACCTAAAACTTTAAATACCTACGTGATCTTTTGCTATGATCTCCATAACAAATTCAGGTTTGAATTCAACTAACCTAAAAGCCAGTTGTTTTTAGTGTAATTCCATCCAAAAGTTAAATCGGTTTCCGTCAAAAAGCCTTTAATTCTCATAGTTAATTAGTACTGTACTTCCTAGTTTATTCATTCATATTGTGTGTTTGTTCTCCGAAAAACTAAACTTTTCGTATATTCCCTGTTTTGGCCAATAAACGAGACCAATTTTGAACTATACAATTTAGAAATCACCTGCAAGATTAATTTAAAAAATGCCTACATTTATCTTCAAATAAAAAAACTCCTCGAACAGTTATTTTAATTTATTGAATAGGATCAGGAATAGTACAATTAGATTAACTTCATAATTTTTTTCTCAGGATCTCTACCCGTTGTCCAAGCAAAGATGCCAGCAATTTATATATCGAAATACAACAAATTCGTCGACAATATTATAGAAAGGATAAACAAAATGCTGGGAAAATCTTACGATCCCGTACAAGTAAAATTACAATCAGTCGAAAATAAATCAAAAAAAACTAAAAATACAAATAAGAAAACTACGAATAAGAATACTACCAATGGTAAAATTAAGAAAACTAAAGGCAAGAAGAAGAATGGTTCTAAAAACAAGGTCGCCACGAAAAACAATGATGTAGGAATGACTAATAAAATGGGAGACTTCACAGTATCTAGAGCCAGTCAAATTGAAGGTGAAGAACCAAAATTAATTGGTAAGTGTCACAATAATTTTTTTTATTAAAAATTTGCAAACACGAACTTATCATAATCCATTTTCCGCATATTGTACGCCCAATCTTTAGCATATTCGCTAAATCCTCATCTGTAGTTATAATGTCTTGCAATGGTTCTAAATTAACTCCGAGATAAAGATCCGCAGAGCTGCAAAAATTATCTAAGGATGCCTGTTCCATATTTTAAAGCGAATACCTACAAACTACAAAACACGAAAACCAAGGGCCAAAGCTCTGGTATTGGTGCTTTCAAAATCATCCACAGTCTGCTTAACATGTTCGTCACGTCTACAGACGCCAAAATCCAATACATTAATACAACCATTTATGATCATCTGCATAATATAAACAAAAACTTATTTCTTCTTCAGACAAAATTTTTGCTTTCTTTGGTGTGTATCCATCAGACTTTCGTCTCAAGAGCAGATAATTTTCCAAATCTGAAAATATACCATTTCGGTTGAATTACGAGGTAGGTGGTTGGTTCTTTCCTCGGAATCAAAATGTAATCTTTCAGCGGGATTACACAAAGTCTAGAACGACACACGGCCGAAACGCAAATACCGGATTAGGTTGTTATAATCCTCGACTACGAATCGGATTACAATATATTCAATATCATCCGTTATTTGCTACATATCGGCCTTGTAACGTTAATAACTATTTTGGTTTAATTTTTGTAAGTACTCAACGTTGGATTTGAAGCTAGTTCGAATATTAAATTGATTACCAATTTTCTTTATTCTTTTTCAGAACCCTATATATGGTGATTTTAAAAACTATGTTAGCTGAATTATTAATATTATACAGTGTGGAAACCACTTGAGTTGTGCGTTATGTAAACATAAATTTAAATGTACAGGGTGATTCACGCAAGTATACCATAGTCGGTGTTGTTTTTTTTAATGAAACACCCTTATATTTGTATATTTTTGAAATCCTCTTAATGAACCGATTCCAACAAACTAAATAATGTATGGTCAATTATGAATTATACAGGGTGAAATTTTGAAATTAATAATTCATTACACTTGAAATATTGGTACTTTTTTAAATTAGCTAAATATGGATTTATCAAAAATCTAAACTAACTAATTATTAGACGTATTTGTGTATTATACAAAACCTGCAACGCCTATGAATTTTATCATAAATACCTAAAAAATGCCTAAAAACGCCAATAATTAGACAAAATCGGTAAATAATGTGGATTGTTTTCTTTTCTGTCAGTTGTTGATGTGTTGACAGTTTATACTGAAAAAGTAAAATCTTTGCCAAACACTCTTTCCTTGTCGACCATAACAATGAAATATTTAACTGAGACTCACCGAATTGAGATTTTAATGATGATCTGGTACGGGGATAACTGCAGAAGTCAAGTTGAAGTGGCAAACTTATTTAATCACAGGTATCCCAAATTGCCTAATATTTCACAAAGTACTGTGTCTAAAATTCATGCACAATTCAGAGAACTTGGACACGTCAAACTATTGAAAAGAAAACCACACTTCGTTGAAGATGATGTGAAAGTGGATATTTTGTTAAGTGTCGAAGAGAATCCAACTTCAAGTACACGTCAAATTGCCCGTGAAAATAATGTTAGTCATACAACTGTTCTAAGATGACTTCATATAGAAAAACTTCATCCCTACAAATTAACTTTTGTGCAAGAGTTAACAGAAGACGATCCAGATCGTAGAATGGATTTCTGCGAAAGATTGATCAATAAGCTGAACAGAAATGAGATAGCTCTTGGTACCATTCTTTTTTCTGACGAATCAACATTCACATGGAATATAGAGGTAAACCGACAGAACTGTAGATATTAGTCATCAGAGAATCCTAATTGGATGCGTGAGACACATACTCAGTACCCTCAAAAAGTGAACGTTTGGGCCGGTATCATAGGCGACCATATTATTGGTCCTATATTTATAGATGGAAATTTGACAGCTGAAAAATATTTAAATATGCTTAGAAATGAAGTTATTCCTGCGTTGGCAAACTTATATCCCAACGCAATAGATCCTAGCTTACCGAAAGAAAATGTTTGGTTCCAGCAAGACGGGGCAACACCCCATTATGCTTTAATGGCAAGAACTTATTTAGATGAAATCTTCCCCAATGAATGGATTGGACGAAGAGGTACTTTTAAGTGGCCAGCTAGATCGCCAGACCTTGCGCCGTTAGATTTTTTTCTGTGGTGTTATCTCAAGAACAAAGTATATTCAACACAACCAACTAGCATTGTAGACCTCAAAGACAGGATAACTACAGAAATACGGAATATTTCACCTCAAACTTTAAGCAAAGTCAAGGAGGAGTTCTATAGGAGACTGTGCTATTGCCAACAACTAGGTGGAGAACATTTTGAGCATTTATTTTAATGTATTAAAATCAAATACATCAGGTATTTTATGTATGTGTTAAATAACTGTAAAAATAAAAATGTCACCCTGTATAATTCATAATTGACCATACATTATTTAGTTTGTTGGAATCGGTTCATTAAGAGGATTTCAAAAATATGCAAATATACAGGGTGTTTCATTAAAAAAAACACCGACTATGGCATACTTGCGTGAATCACCCTGTGCATTTACATTCATGTTTACATAACGCACAACTCAATTCAAAAGTTGACGTGTCTCGGCGTTTTTTTATAATTTTCTAAAATAATGACAAAGAATTTTATTCCATAAGTGGTTTCCACACTGTATATTGGTTATCAACAATAAGCCATTCTCTGTATTCCTAATTTCCTGTTGGGTAATTGTTGTTATTTAAAACTTATTATAGTTTGTTCCAATAAGCATGACACAACCAGATGTTTATCGGATATTACAGAGTTGTACTCAAAATTAACGAAATATTGTACAATAATCTAATAGTAACGAAGATAGTGAAGCAGTGTCGAGCGTGGTTAGTACTTGGATGGAAGACAACTTGGTGTAAACACCGCCATGGAGCTCGTACAGCCTGCGGAGTAGCATATCTCAGCTCGCGGACATTATATAAATGAGCACGAGGTATAATGTAGATATGCCGTCTTCGGAGGAGACGTAAACCCCGAGGTCCCAAGCTCTTGGAAATTGGGCTCGATAAAGAGCCCTACCACTGGTTGTAGCACTAGTAGGCTCGGCATAATTCACGTTTTAGTTTTAGGGGTAGAGTACTCCCGACGTCGGTGATTAGCCTTAGTCGCAGAAATAGACCGACGTTAAATAACCGAATATAAAAAAAGAACGTATACAGGTTTTTCTATGAACAATAATCCTTATGGCGAAAATAGAAATTGCAGGGTCGTGTATTCTAGTACTAAACCAAAGATTTTATTCTATTTTATCCAAAATAACATTTTTAATATAATGTTTCCCATTAAAATGAATAAAAAACGTTGTATGTATCTATGCGTTATAAATAATATCCATAATCTAAAATTTCATAAAATTTTTCAGAAAGCGAAACCAGAGAACCAGCATTTATCCTTGTAGCAAAAGCAGGATCAGAAGATTTTATAAGAAACGTTTCAGTAACAACGTCTCGAATTAGATCGAATCCTAAAAGACCTACCACAAACAAAACAAAAACAAAAAACAAAACTACGAATAAAAACAAGACAGCAAACAAAAACAAAACGAAAAGCGATGTTAAGAAAAGCAAGCCAACTGTTAGAGCCACATTATTCGGATTGAGTTCGCTCAGAAGAGATAGTGACGTAATAGTTAACATACAGTCGGATCACACAACTGTCAAAACTAATTTCGTTTTAGGACCTTTAACACTTCGAGTTGAACGTGAGGTAAGAAAAATCTAAAACCTAGACATATTCAGTTATCCTTATTTAAAGCATTAGCTATTTGCATTAAAAATTGAGCATAAAATGACTAAGAGAGCGAAAAAGTCTTCTTCCCTCCCAAGAGAAAAGTTTTCGTCAAATGCAAAATGTGGTATTTTGCTCAGTTATCCTTTTGTAAAGCTTAAGTAAAAGATATATTATACACAGAGATTAACACAGTGGATTAATTATAGGTACGTTATAATTAACTAATTTTTTATCAACGCAAAATCAAAGATTACAGAATAAAAATATAAGATGTTTCACTCCAGGGCGGTTTGATTCAAGCTGCTGACCCAAACGGACGCCGCTCTCATAAATTATGTTTACGACTCGCTTTTGTTGTCAATAACGAGACCGGAAGATACCAGATAAGTTCGAAAAGCTTATTTTATTTTAAGCTAAGTAGGGGTAATTAGAGAAAGATATATTTAAATTAATAGGATTCTTTATCACAAAGGTTTATTTTTAAATGTTAATTATTTCGAAAAATGTTCGAGATATGAATTTGAAAAGGTAAGTAAAAAATAAACTTGAATTTTTAAAATGAATCAATTCACAGTTTTTATCCAGCATCTTAGTAATTTTGTGATACTTATTGATAATCTAGCAGAAATTTATCACAAATTAAATTAAATATACTCATTAGCCAGTTCGTTAGCCACCAGAATAATAGGGCCATTAAATCTTACATTTTGATCTTTAAATAACGCGTATTTTTTGGATTGACAAGGTTAAAACAGTAAAAAGAGAAGCAGCTACAGGATACCTTTATTAAAAATTCTTATAAATGTTGTAAAATACTAAGTTTGTATATAATATATATATAATATATGTGATAAATTTAATCTATTGTCTTTCAAATCTTTCAATATACATTTGAGAGTAAAATATATACGGACTCTGGTATACAGACTGGCATAATATTTGAAAGGAAATTGATTACATGGATGATGAAAACAAAATTTAGTAAATTTGTTCAAAAGGAACTGACCAATTCCCCTTTGGTTTGCTATAGAATTGAATTTTTGTGTTTTCTTGCTTAATGTACTTGTTTATATGATATCCTTATTATAAAAATAAATCCGTAATTTTGTATTAGCAAACATTACAAAATATTTAGTGTTTAAGCTTTGCTATTAAAGAGAAAAATATTAATATGACTTTTTGCTCATTTCAACAATTAATTAATAAATTTAAAAAATCTATAGAACATAAATATAAAATACGAACAACCAATAAACACCGTTCTAAAATAACAGTGCTCGACGGGCGACGTTCCGTATAATATGCCAAATTAAATGCAAGTAAGGACGTAGCGACGTACTGTACCATCCAAGTCACCAGACAGTCACCAGCGGCATCGGTGCTTTACGCGATAAATTCGAACGAGTGAAACATCTTATATTTTTATTCTGTAATCTTTGGCAAAATTTTCCACCATTTGGTATTCCTCAATAACGTTGAAAACAAAAAGCTAAGCATTCAAGGAAGACCGCGCCATTGTTTAGTTTGTTGAAATAATTCATGTTTGATACATTTCAGATCGGAAAAGGGGCAAGAAGAGAATTGAAAAGTGCTACAGCTACTACAGCAGAAATGTACGGACGACTAAACTTAAGAATCGCACATGGAGGTACAGCAAACCTCCATTCAATACGAGTTCTTCAACCAAAACAAGTACGGTGACTATATGGTTTTTATTTAGGTATACAACCAAGCAGATTCCGCATTTCGTAAAATTATTTTTGCGAAATATTTCAAGTGTTTTTTGCCTGCTGTCAAATTGTTATAAGGTTTTCTTGCATATATGTTCAATTTTAAGATATATCTGCTTCAACAGCTCCTTTTTTGAAATCCAAATCTGTCTTGTTTAGCTACGTAAAAAAATTTAAAATACTAATTTATATTTTTTTAAGGTTCGAGTAGACAGCGCTGACAACCACGACAAAACCAGAGAATACATTTGGAAGCGAAGCGCTCACATAGCTTCCTTAGTATCAGAAAAACTATCAGATGTCGCTAGATCTATGCTGAAACAAAGAAGAACAAAGTAGACTTCCAGCCATGACTGTTCTTATTTTGAATCGTGGCACTAGATTCGACCGACAAGGTGCATAATAATGTGATAATGACTTGATCTACAGAATTATTCACAACCTACATAACATGCCATGTTATTCTAACTACAGACTTCAAATTTGCTCAATTTTTCTAGCGTATATTTTAACGAATCTTTGTTCATATCTATAGTGTAGCGTCATCTTTCTGATTCTGAGTTGTGTTTCTGCAGGGCCGGATGCTCCCGTGTTTCATTTTCCGTCCGTCGTGCGCATGACGTCACTCAAGACCTTTTTTGTATTGCTGAGATAGCAGTTTTGTATGTTTTTCTCTATTTACGTGTTTATTTAATTAGTTACAAAAAAGCTGTAGAGACGAAGTATGTTCCAAATGAGCTGTTCTATCTCCTGATGACATAAAAGTTTTTAAATTTGTAATACTTATCACTCAAAACTCTTTTTTTCACTGTGAAATTTCTCTTCGAAGTATTAAAACGCGATTTTCATAAAAACGGTGCAAGATAGAGTAAACTGATAAAGGAACTAATTTGTAGAGCACAAAATTTACTACAGCACTGGTCTGGTCTAGGAGGGGAATGCGAGATTAAATAAAAACGCGAAAACATTTTATAAAAAGAGGACTTTTACTTGTGCAGTTTTTACACAGGCATATTTCTTCATTTAAATAGTTTCGAAACAGTATATACCGGATTTCAAGATCAAATTTCATTTCCTACATATAACGTATTCTACATTTTTTTAATATTTAATAATTAACAACTCACTTATTCTTTTTCTTATTTGTTGGGAACTAAACCACAGTATGTTTTTGTATTTATTATTTCGACGTTTTTGTATTTTTTATTTCGACGTTTCGATAGCGTTCCAGCTACCGTTGTCAAGATGAATTAGATTTTTAAACAGTTTTTGGTCCTTATCAGACACAACGAAAATATTTGACAACTAGACAATACATAATATTTTGAACTTTGTAGTCAAATTTTATTAAAGTTCATTCACAGTTGATCATACCTATCTCTAATTAATTGTAAAATAAAATATTTTATTGTATGACATTCTAACAATTGGATAGTCCACTAGGAATGGGATCCAGTGAAGTACACGTTCCAGGAACGGTTTTATTGGGATAGCGCTTTTTTGTTTATTTCGTAAATGCTGTTAATAAAGCGCGTTTGTTGTTACTTTTTGGTGTATTATTTTTGTTTTAAAAATATGTATAAAAGCACTTTCTTTGACTTTTTGTCTTTTACTATTGGGCTCTTTCAATATTATTCTTGCCGAATCCCATTGAATTATCAGATTACTTTTCGAATCCTTGTGCGAATTGCAGCCAAACACAGAACAACGCATTTTTAAAAGTTTTTAGCGTCCATAGACGTCCACAAAATACACCAAAAGATCTTCAAACTGATCAGAGCTCACTAAAAATCATCAAAAACACGAGAACTCTTGGGAAATAACATAGGTAAACAACCATTCTAGGTCTTGAGTGACGTCACGCGTCTTATTAACGACCGCCCACTCATGCGCAACATCTTATCTACGGTGTGTTTATATCGTGGTGTTTCTGTCCTCTTTTTTATGAGTAGTTGCTTCTACCGATATAACTATGCAATGTTTTTGTGTAGAAGTAATCTTTGTTCATGATAATTTTGAGTGAAAAATTAGAACTATGATTACATGATCTTGATATAATTCTGTTTATCAATTTATAGAGTACTTTCCTTTAGTTGGTTTGATACTCAAACATGTTAAACTATATTTTAACATGGATTCAAAAAAACTTACTAATAAGTAACGATTCAGGATTATTGAGAATCTATTGTTATTAGAAATATAGGTGTCTATTTTATGTATTTATTTAATTTATTTATTCATTTAATTTATTTGTCTATTTATTTATTTATTTATTCGTTTATTTATCAAATCAATAAACGTATGTATTTTGTTCCACTTACAATGTTATATATTAAATATATACAGAATGTTTATAGTTTGTATTTTTATTTAAAAAAACTATAATTTTTGGTTTTATGAATACTTACTTATTTCCACATGGACTACTATAAGCAGTTTGGTTAATTGTGATATCGCAGTGAGCTGCGAATAGTGCGAATGGTCAACATTAGGAAATGAAGTCCCGGAAGGGATAATATTTTTTTATTACTTTAGTTGTAAGCTCAGCCCAAAAAAAGTTTACTTTGATTTAATTAACACAAACAAGTGTAACTAACGCCCTCTATTAGCAATGTTAAATTAGAGTGCAAATTATGATTCCTTATGCCCAAAAAACGTAAAATTGCCAATTTTCAAAGAGAAATTGTGAAAACATAAAAAATTATTGCGAAAATCAAAATTTAAATTTAAACTTTGAACACCCCGTATCTCGGAAACTAGTATTTGCATACGGCATGTTGAGCAGAATCATCATATTTTGAGGTCTAGAATCTACAGTTCAGAGATTGAACATTCCTTATGAATCGCCCTGTAGACTTGAAAATTGATTCTGAAGTGCTGTGCAGTTGGAAAGTATGTGGATGGAGGTTTCTTCTTCCATTCCACAAAATCTGCATTCTTCTTTTTACACTATTTTGAGCTTTTTCAGGTGACCATTCAGGCGACAATGTCCCGTTAGGATCCCTGTTAAAACTCTTAGCGCAGTTTAACTTTGACTTATGCATTCTTTTGATCTCAACAGGTTGTAATCACACAGAAGAGTCTTTGATTGTATAAGCCCTACTAGATCTTTCCAATGGTCAGATCTTCTCTTTTTCTCGGCTTTACTTATTTCTTCCAATATTACATTGGGGCTGATTCCGCAAAAGGGTTCAGGCCCCCAGAAAGGTATTTCAGTCCCCCTCTTTGCTATTTCATTTCCTTCTATTCCAGTGTGTCCTGGAATCCATAGTAAGGTGACTATGTTGTTCTCGCCTAGTTCATTGAGTTTGTCTAGGCATTCCCACACCATTTTGGAACTGATTACACAAGAGTTCAGTGCCTTAATGGCTGCTTGACTATCCGACATTATGATAATCCTTTGTCTTCTGTATCCTTTATCAATATTGAACTGGGCGCACTTTCTTATGGCGTGGATTTCCGCTTGAAAGATACTTGGGGTTTTTCCCAAGCTTTCAGAGTGCTTGGTTCCTGGCCCGAACACTCCTATCCCAGTTCCTTCTATTGCTTTTGAGCCGTCTGTGTACCATTGAATGGCATTCTTTCCAAGTCTGGTAATGGTATTTGGATCTTGTGTTACTCGTGTCATATTGTGGGAGCTTGCTTACTCCTCTCATTCGTCCCGCAAACATTCCACTCGTTACACAAAATGACAATTTCAAACAGGCTGCATAAATGGATATTATAGACACGGTATTCAAGAAAGAGTAAGGTACTAAGTAATATTATAATCTTTAGTAATATTACTTTTAAATTTTTTGTATACATGTTAGCTTACAACACGTCAAATCGTCAATCGTAACGAAATGAAGCAATCAATTGACGGAAAAAATTTAGCCAAGTGAATTGGGCGCGGTAATTCCCCCACTCGGTTCTAAGCGAGCTCCTAAACGTGCTCATTAATTAATTGTGAGAATCCCCGAAAATGCGTTTCGTTTTGAGGCATAAACAATGTGTGGGTTGCCATATGTGTAAAAAAGTAAAAGGTAAAGTAATATCTATTGACAAAAGACAAGTGGTGCCTATGTACGAAACAGGTTCCTTGAAATATGAAAACTGCTAGAAACCGCACTGAAATTACCGGAGATATACGGGCCACTTATATTTCTCTATGCGGACCATATTCGAAGTATCCGGCGTTGTGTATGATTTGGTCCCATACCACAGAGTACTCTGAGCCCATACTTCTGATACAACAAGCGTAGGTACTCCAAATTTCAGTGCATCTGAAGAATCGACGCTGATTTCTCTAGTTGCTAAGTATAAAAACCTTAAGAGTGTAAGCAAACGAATGCAGAAAGTTCTCGGCATAAGAAAAATTTAAGAAAAATTTGTGGCTTCAGTTGGCAGAAGAATTTAATTTTATCAGTGCAACTACACACCGAACAAGTGACGTGCTGTTAAATAAATATAGTAGTATTAAAAAAAGAGTCAAGAAAAAGTATGCTGACGAAAAATGTTATGCTCAAGGCACTGGCGGTGGTCCATATAAAAAAATTAAATTGCAATGCCTTTTGATATTCTGAATCTATCAAAAAACTCATTTTCCGTCCACTCTTTAAAATGATTTTTTCTTGCTCGAAATATGCGAGCGTTTCTCCTTAAACCTAAAACCCAGCATAAAATCTCAATAAGGTATAAAAGTCGTATACAAATAAGCAGTGCTCGATTTCTAAAAATTGAGGTACCGGAACTCTGTTAAGGGTGGACACACCGGGGGGTCTGGGGGGTATTCCATACCCCCCAGCAAAAGGGGGGTCCGGGAGCCTTCGGAAAATTTTCAAAATTTCAGTTTAAAATTACGCATTTTTAGGCTGTTTTTACTTCTCAATCAACAATAGTTTAGTAAGTTAACTCACTGACAAAGAATTTTAACTGTTTTCAAATAATTTAGTTTTTTTACAGAGAGAGGTTCCGGAACGCCGTTCCGCCTGAAATCGAGCACTGCAAATAAGTAAATAAACCTTCTTCTACTTTTCTTATCATTTCTAGAAAATCCTTATCATCCGTTAACTCTTAAAAATAATCCACGTTTTCCATTGTAAACAATAAAAAGTTGTAAAATTAGTTTATATAACAGTCAATTGTAAGCTATGTCACATCAGAATTTGAAGTTTATTCAATGAACTTCAGTTAAACCACCATTTTTAGTTAACTCATGAAATAATTATTATTATGAAATAATTATCGTACAACACTCTAATAGCTGTGATCGTGGGTTAACCATAGACATTAGGTTAACTATGCTTCATACAACTGGACCGACTGATTTATTTAGACTTCGTTTCTCGTTAATGTTGATGTTAATAACTTTAAAAAACGCGCGTTTTTGAAAGTTCGATTCAAACACGTTAAGGCGTGGTTTAAATTGGTAAAATGGTTCACCAATAAAAAAAACATTTTTTTCCATTTAAGTTTTTGAAATGTAAAATTCATTCAAGACCATCCTCTGTAGATACCTACAGAATAAAAATTTAAAAAAATCTTCAGTCCTTTGTCTTTGTACATTGGTAATTTTAAAGCTTTAAATCTTATAAAGATGCGGTTTTTAAAGGGGATGTGCAAATTAAAATTATTTTTTTGGAAAAAGGTGTAATTCTCCGAGATGGCTGGAAGTTTTGAAAAAAATTTGGGATGGTACAGTACTATTTCGGTTCCTAAAATGTAAAAAAAAAGTATGGCATTACATTTGAAAAAATATACGTCATTTGTCCAGCTTACTAATGGACCACCCTGTATAGATGAACATAATTTTAAAATGTTTAATTATAATTACCCTTTCCTTATAGGTACCTTTTAAATAAATAGTTATAGAGCTACGACAGAGGTTTGCCGGACCCTGTATATATACGGACCACCCAGTTAACTAGCCAAAGAAACCAAAGATATATACGCACCATACTCTATGGTCCTATCTCTTTGTAGTCAGTAGCAGCACGGGACACTTTGTAGCAGTCAGTAGTGGGTTATCTGTGATTTTAGCTTCCTACAGTGCTATTATTTTATGTTCTATGAAATTAACCAACAAAAACCATTGAAAATTGAAAATGGCAGCGCTAATAAGAGTAAAAAGAAATTTAAATGAAGATCCATTAGATACTTTTATTTTAAAATGCAAAAAACGAAAAGTAGACGGTAGTAGTGAACCTGCGACTTCTAAAGAAGAAGACGTTCAAACAACTTTACTTAAATTTGCAGGAACGATAAACAAAGATGACAATGTATTTGCACACATCAAGGAGAAATTATTACCAGATTCAGAAAAATTAAAGGCTAATTTCAAGAAACATACAGTCAATTTAACAGATAAACTGAGGCTCGAACATCAAGAAGCTTCAAAAAACAGTCGTTATAGAATCGTAAATTTATTTCGGTCCCCCAGTATAGATACAACAGAAAAAGTGAGTGATACCAATCAAACAAATTATGATGTAACAATTCTTGATGTAGAAACTGATGTTAATGAAAACAATGCAGAAACAATTAATAAAAACAGCGATGCAGTGAATAAATATGTATATGATTTATATTACACAAACTCTGATGATTTTGGTTCAGCTGATATAGATGAGTATGTTAGTATTTTCCCCCTAAATGACCCTCTTTTAATAAGATCATCTAAAAATGATGCAGAATTGAGCTCTGATGATAGTGAAGACTCTAATGCTGAAAATAATTGGAGAAACGATTATCCTGATGAGGATGATCTGGAATCTGTAAATGAAGATGATATGGTTGCAGCTATGAGTAAGGTAGATCTGGAAGATTTATCTAGTGATGATGGAGAAGAAGGATATGCATACAGTGCCGGTAGTGATGCAGAATATGAAGATGCCATAGATGATAAGGATGTCAACTGTTTTGGCAAGAGATATGCAGAGTTTAAAGCAAAACACAAAAATTTTGTAGAAACTACTAGTTTTAAAAATAGTGATTTGTATTATGGAGATATAGATGAAGATGAATATTGTTACTAAGCTAAATTTCATTTTTGTTAGGTGATTTTCATTATTTTCTTGTATAAGTATGTACTTCCATAATAGAAGTTTATAATGTAACAAATGTGACTGAAGCTCATTTTTCGATTTGTAATATTGATATAAGATAATTCTCAACCAATACTGGATTCTATAGAAGGAATGAGTTAATTTATAGTAAATTTTTAATTAATAAGGTTTTTATGTTCTTAAAAAATGTGTAGTCATTAATTATCCAAAATATAATTAGTAAATACACTTTAAATTATTGTTTGTGCGAACAACACCACAGGCTACATACTACCCCATGCTTTCTGATGAAAACTTGATCAAATAATTCAAAGACATGTGTAGGTTGTTTAAAAAAGAGGAGTTATTTATATTTAAAACTAATATTTTATACCGACACCCATAATAGGTACAAGGGTATAAGATTATAAATCAATCATAATAAATGAAAACTAATATTTTATATTATATTTGAATTCTCAACCCTTCACAAAAGTGTTTCAAATCATTGCCAAATAACGTTCATATAATAACATGGAGACTAAATTTAAAGATAACTGGAAAAATAATAGCATTACAATAACTTCAGTTTGAAACCTACCGATAATAAACAATTACCATTATGTATTGTTGGTTGCCTATCATACCATAACAAATTCAAACCAAAGAAATAATTTGCTGGTAAGTCACCATTAATATTAAAGCAAAAACAACCAGAGGTGCTCTATTTAACTATGTTAAGAAAGTAGCGTTTAAATATTTTGAAGGATTGATGATTAGAGAATTTTCTTGTAGAACAGTATAGCGTGTCTGGGTGACGTCAGAACCCTTGACCATGAACAGCCCCCACAACACAAAACGTTAATCATTGCCTTAAAAGGTAAACTTAACACTGGCTTCAAGTCTGTTTGGTTGAAGGCCGCATAGAAAGAAGAAGATAACCTCGAATAATTGAAATTGACAAAGAAAGATGCTTCAACGGCTCTTAAAACAGTTAGTAATTTGAAAGTGTCTTGTAAATAGGTAAAAATATATTTAATCTGATTGTGATAATTAATTACACGAAATTTTATTTTACACATACAGTAATTAGTTATGGATATGCTGGAATTTCTTCAAGTAGGCTCAAGTATTAATATAAAACGGACAGATGGGCGAATACATTCAGCAGTTGTCGCCGCTATCAACAATGATTTACGATGTGCGACTGTGGAATGGTTCGAACAAGGTGAAACTAAAGGAAAAGAGATTGATATGGCTGCAATAGAGTCTTTAAACCCAGATTTAGTCATCCTCAGACAAGGAGAGAAACCCAATTCACAGGATCGAACCATCACACAGGCACAATTTAATAAATTACAGCGGGACCCAACGAGACAATCTATAGCCAGTGTCAAGCAAAATAATGACATAAAGTCAGCTCATCAGTCTCGGGCAACCATGATACCAAATAATGGTCATACATTAACATCCAATAGTGAACCCAAAGAAAGTAATATACCCACAAGCAGACTGACTGCTGCTCAAAACTCAAAAAGAAGCAATGTAGTAAAAGAAGTAGAAAAATTGAAGAAAAACCGAGAGGAAAGGCGGCAAAGACAAGCTGAGGAAAAAGCTGAAAAAGAAGCATTTCTTCAAATGGCCCCAGGTAAGTGACAGTAAGGTTTTGTTTATTTTCTACACAACTTCGGGTGACAAATCTGTACATTATAGTCGAGAGTGTTGTATCTCAAAAATGTTTTATTTAAATATTATCTTCAAGTGTTGCATAGGTATTTTAAGTGGTTATAGTATATAAATTGATTCTATTCAAAATGTTAACATACCTAGGTGCATTAAAAATATTTTATTCAGAATAAATTATAACATTTTAAATAACCTAATATTCACATCAACATTGACTCTTTCTTAAGTTTAATTCTTTTCCACCTTTCATGTAATTGTTGTTGTTTCTAGAGCATAAAAAATTACTGGTCTTATTAGAGCTTTATAAATAATTATTTTTGTTTGTCTACTTTATGTTTTATTTCTTTTTATCTTTCAATAATAATTTGTTAGTCTTACACTTGATTTCCCTTTTAAGATTCCGTTTGTCTCTTGGCTACTTGAAATAATCAACCACTTCAAAGTTGTGCTCATGAGGTCATACTTCTGCTCCTATCTTAATTCGTATATTTCTTTTCATTAATTTTCAACATGAACTAGTGTGTCTTATTGCCTAGTTGGTCAATAGCTTTTATCAGTTGTTTCGTATTTCCTATTACTGTGACATCATCAGCAAAATAATTTGTTACATATTAACTGTTTCAAGTGTTTGCAATTATTTTAGTGGTCACATTTAGTAAATTAATTGTATTCTAATTATTGAAAGATTTCCATATATAAAAAAATCATTATTTTCAAGTTTTCTACTACAATAAATATACAGTTATAGTACCCAAAAACTTGAATATTTGTAATTATTAGACCATTCATTCATTCGATCGGGTTGTGCTCAACAGTCCAGGCACTCGAACTGAATCTCATTTCCCATATTATCTACTTCCATTAAACATTGAATTCAATTATCTGGATTCTAATAATAAAGCATTTACAAACAACAAAGAAAAGGCCAATCTCTTCAATAAGTATTTTTCAGATGGGCCCATTATAGTCTATGTAGAGGGATGCTCTTAACGGCTCTTAAGCACTCCCTTTTCCATGGTTTTCACCATGAATGATGTCAGACTGATCAATTGCCCGATTGGTAGGACTTAGCCAGGGTGTATGTTTATTTTCCTGCTTTAGGAATAAACCTGCTTCTAAGTATAAGAAGTAAGGGACCCATTATGATGTCTAATCCCTCTTGGGGGAGCTTGGGAATATGCCATCTGGTCCTGGAGTTTGGTAGGGGTCAAATAAGTTTACAGCTCATTTGATAAGATATTCGTGAGCAGTCCTCTTTGGTTGCCTTTGTTTTGGCACTGGTCTGTTGACATAGCATGACTCTATCTTTACAGAATCTAGAAAGGTCACACTAAGGAGGTGCAATAGAGCCTTTGCCTCGGTGTTTGAATACTTTCCGCCCGGCAACTGAATAGAACCAAGTTTCTTAGAAGTATCCTTTTTGAGAATTCTGATGCTGTCAGGGACACCTTGCATGTCCTCACAGATTTCTCTCCAGAACCTCTCCTTGGACTCTTATGAAATTGTATTGCTGTAATCTCTCTATCCACCTAACAACTTGTCCTTCAGGCATCTTAAAATTAATTAACTACAGCAAAGCGCTATGATAACTTCCAGATGTTATGTTCTTATCCTTAATGTACCTTCACATATCCTCAGTACAGGACCGAAATAACAATATACCTATAGGTGCCATTTTCTTGACTGAGGGAGTAGAGCTAGAGATACATATTATTTTTTCCCTCCAATTGCTACAAATTGATTTAAAGCAAACTCACTCACTATTTTGAAAAAATAATTTCAATGTAAGCCGTTTTAATTTATAGGTAATCCACATTGGGAGCTACTTAACATGATTCAGGAATACCGCCGTGGTGTAGATATAAAACCATTAACAGAAAATGATCCAATTGAAGATCATTTAATTACTGTATGTGTAAGAAAAAGACCTTTGAATAGAAAAGAAATAGCTAGAAAAGAAGTTGATGTTATTACTATACCAAGTAAAAACCAGTTGATTGTACATGAACCAAAAAATAAAGTAGATTTAACTAGATATCTTGAAAATCAACAGTTTCGATTTGATTATGCTTTTGACGAATCATGCTCAAATGAATTGGTTTATAGGTAAGTGTTACTTTTTTAATTTTTTCATAAATAACCAATTTTTTTTTTAATTGTTGTACTGTAGACCAAAATCCACGAAACACCATTATCATGGTTAACAATTGTTGCCATTCTAATCGTCGTGTCCATGGTAATGTTCAATGACAGTATCATAGCATGTTATGACTAGGGTGAAATATTCAGAAGTTATTGTTTGCGTTTTTAAATTTAAGTGATTATTTCAATTGATATTTTGAGTTGAACTGTTCTTGTGTTATATGTTAACCATAAAGTAAGGGCCACTTGCTCATTTTGTGGTTAGCATAGGATCATATTTGAACGATTGGTTGTTGTCTTGAGTTTAGTGTTTAATTGACATAAAGTCCCAACTTGCTATTTCCTGGCATTAGAAATTATGTCACTTTTTTGTGTTTTTATGGAATAAAATGTCGCGAGCTTATGTCTCGTGAGGTCATGATATACTAAAACTATGATAATAAAGAGGGCATACTACTTAATTTTTTAACAGTAAACTAAATTATAATCAGGCAAAAAGAATCAACACATGATGAAATTTATAAGAGACAAAGCTAAAACCATACCAATCACTATTATCATACTTGAGTTTCGACCTTCAATGGCTAGGAAATATTTGTATAGTCAAAAGCGCTCTTATCGTGCGGGTTCAAAGGTCACTAACCATATGTATCAAACCAGAAGACACAGAGGTTACCAAAATGTGAGATTACAAATATACCTGGAGAAAATAATGATGGTTGATGTTTCCTGCACACTGGTTAACGAATTTCCTCCTTTTCATTCGTTCTCAAAATAATCTATCAGATTAAGTACCATTTTTTTGCTTGAGGATGCAAAATTCTGGAAAAGTGCTTCTTATTATCCCTTTGAATTGTCAAAGTCACAAAACTGACATTTAAATAAAAACTTTGCTAGTGAAAGACTTTTTGAAATCGCTCAAAACTAAATACATATCCTTTTTTCTCCCCTTAAAATTGCATAAATCTGTCTTATTCATCTTACGGGTTTTATTTGGAAGCTATGATTAAACGCAATAAAAGAAAACAAAAACGGTGAGTATGTCTTTGTCGAATCGTATGACCCGCATGATAGGACGCATTTGACTATATCTCACCCTGAATAACCTCATATTTGGTCTCATTAGGTTTATCGAATGAATTTGTCTCTCATCTTATACTTGAGTACAATATTGTCTAAAAAACTTTTAGTGGTATATACAAATGTTTGTTTTGCTTCTGTTAAAGTAGCTAAAGTAGTAAGAGGTAAGGTTTGATGTGGCCACTCTAATACATAGCTTAGTTAAGCTAAGTATTTTAAGATTTTGGTCACTTCACCTATGACCCCCTCTATAAAATTAACCACGAGCTGCCACTGCTTAGTTTATATTATAAATTATTTGAACACTCAGTGTTAGAAATGCTGCTTTACAGTTTTCGTATTGAAGTTTTGCCGTAAATTTACTCGCCTCTGCATATATGACGTAAGTATGCTTCTTTTTTATTGGATTTCATTCTACTAAATTATTCGTCTGGTAGTCTGAAAAATGGAATTTTTCCAATTTTATTGCATGCTCTGAATTATTATCATTTTAAATTACATAAGTAAGGATTTAAAAATTTCATTTGTCATTTTGAAAGGTGGCTGAATGCGGAATCGAAAACCCTTAATAAATTGCTGTCTCATGTTCCTGTTTTTATTTGCGTCATACCGTCCTTATTCAAAATATGGGGGACTGGGTCCATTTTAAGGATGAACTACTAAGAGCAGATAGATTTTGGTATACAGATGACTCCAAAACACCCTCTGGTGCAAATGTATAGGTATGGTGGGAGACCTAGGAAAGAAGTATCAACCTCCCTAGAAATGTATTTGAAGGAAACCAATATCATACGTGAAGCAGTAAAATTTTCTAGAACAACCAAGCTGCTTTAAAAGCACCTAGCTTGTACCTTGTATGTTGAAGTTGGTATCAATCTGCTAAGAAATACTCCTCAATAAGAAGATTCAACAAAGTGTATCTGGTTTGGATCTTTGGTCATTTAGAATGGATGGCAATGCAAAGGCAGATTCCCTTGCAAGGGAGGGTGCTAGAAGTAGCTGTGCGAGACCAAAACCTGCAATTGACATTATTAAGCTTTACCAAACATTCAATACCTGTACAGTAGGGTGGGCAGTAAAACGGACTTATTCAAAAATTTTGAAATGCGTTTTGGCATAGTGCCAAAAGTTGCCTTTTGTTATCCCCACCAAAATGTTTATTTACAGTTTTTTCATTGTCATGTAACTCAAAATTTTCAAAAAAAATTGAAAATCGAAATTTGGATTTTAGATTTGGAATAGTGCCCAAAATGTGCCTTATGTTATCTCCACAAAAATGTTCATTAACAGTTTTTTAATTGTAATGCATCTTCTGCCCCCTACCGCAGCTCAAAATTTTCAAAAAAAAAAATTAAAATCGAAATTTGGATTTTCGATTTGGAATAGTGGTCAAAAGTTACCTTATGTTATCTGTACCAAAATGTTTACTTACCTACCGAAAATTCAAGCGTTAAGGACAAACAGTTGAAATTTTTCAGTCAAATCTCGAAAGAGAAGAGTAACTGAAGAACACATATCTTTAGTGCAAGGGCCAGGTTCGGTGTTTCTGGAACATACAATACCCTCCTCAGGATCTGCAAAAAATCTGTTAAAGTATAGTTGACTTTTTACAAAAAAATAACCATGATTTGTCAAGCTTATCAGTAGTGGGGTCTGACGACACAGTAGTCAACACAGTACAAAAGAATGGAGTGATTACTCTACTTGAATATAAGTTAGGACGGCCTTTACAGCGATTTATCTGCCAGCTGCATGGCAACGAGCTACCTTCGAGACTTCTCTTTCTACACTTGAATGGCCAAACAACCGGTCCTAGTGCTTTTGCAGGTGTACTGGGCCAGCTTGTAGTCCGATGTGAACATTAACCAGTTGTGCAATATGAAGTTTTTGACTGTAAATTACCGGAAGTACAGAGTAGCGACTTAAGTACCAATCAGAAATCCCTTTACAAAATTACCCTTGTCATATTCTCTGGTCAATGTTCTGTAGATTTAGCAAACCAGAATCCAGGAAAATCGAGCAATTCCCGATGGCTCACTTTGGCAAACCGCTTATGACTCTCGTCCCCATATTAAAGAACTTGCAATGCATCGTATTTTAAATTCAAAAGAAAGGGAAAGTTCAGGAAAAATTCGTGTTTTTGAAATACAAGAACTAAAGATTGATGCAGATGACTATACCACTTCAATAACAACATTTCCAAAATAAGCAAAAAAGAAAGCGCTATCCCAATAAAAACCGTTCCTTCATTGGATTCCATTTCTAGTAGACTATCATATCTTTGGAATGTCATAAAATAAAATATTTATTTCACATTTTACTAGAGATATGATCTACTATGAATGGACCTTAATAAAATTTGACAACAAAGTTTTGTAGTCTTAAACTTCAAGATATTATTGATTGTCTAGTTGTCATATTTTTTTCGTTGTGTCAGATAGGAACCAAAAATTATTTTATCAATATTTAATCTTGACAAAGGTAGCTGGAACGCTACCGAAACGTCAAAATAAAATGAAAAAATAAAAAAAGCATTATTGTGGTTTCATTCAGAAAAAAAAAAAGAAAAAGAAGCTGGTAATTATTAATTTCATAGACGTTTAGAATTTGGCTGAATACGATAATTTTATTTATCAAATTTTAAGTTTAGCTATATGTCAAAATAGCAACTAAAATAAACGACATACCCAAGACATGGATATAAATGACAAACGATGACACACACCAAGAAGGCCATTGAATTCAAATTCCACCTCGATCCATGTTTTTCTGCAATCAAAGTAAAATAATTGTTCAAGCAGATTTCTCCCTAGTCGTTTACCCTGTCGTCTGACTGTCTGTTTTCGCTCCTCACCCAACTCATAGATTATGAACGCACGTTCCTTATGTCATCAGTCTTTTTTGGTTCAGCGCGAATTTTAAACTAATGGCATTTTTATTCAGATAATTTCATCTTGTTAGGTAATTTCAGGCAGCAAATATGTTGAAGACAATCTCCTGAGTATACAAAATTATGTTACAAAAGTTTTTGTTAAACTACTATCCCTGGATTCACAAACATTTGAATTTCTCCATTATTGACTTGGGTTAACAATCGAAAAAATTATTAACCATTAATAGAGAAGTCCAACTTTTCAGTTGGCTAGAAGACTCAATAATTGTCAACTTCATAGCTAGTAGTGGAAAAAAATCTTATATACTTCACGGGATGTAAGTAACATTTAGTAGTCGTTTATTGCCAGCCCTCGCTTTCGCTCGGCGCAAAATCATTCTGGGCTAGTAGATTTTACTTATATCCCTTGTAGTAAAAATAACTATTTCATACATCTTTTTCTACCATAAAAATCGTGTAAAAAGTATTCTGTTTTTATTTTGGATCCATTATTCAAATTTTCCACCTCGAAAGAGGTTTTTTGTACCTTTAATTTGCAAATTAATGTTTACTGGTAGAGCTGGTATAAATAAAAATACAGTTAAAACTTTTTAAAACGGTTGTCCGCAAATGCAAATGTAATGTTGTGAACGTAGGAACAATGTTTGTAATGACAAAAATAGGAATTATTCATAGCTTAACGGTTTCGAGATAAGTTATACTAAAAACAAATGTAGATACGAAAAAGATTGTGTGTTTTTTAAATTAATCTATTTTTTAGTTAATTTGCTAGTAACTTTTTTGATAAGGATTTTATACAATGTTGTACGAGACAATTTATACTACCAAGTATTGATTTTAAAAATCAATAGTTGACCCTCAACAGCCACATGAAAAAATTGGAATGAATTATAAAGCTTTATGTTCGAAATTGATTGTTGGAATATAATTTTCACCAAAATGGAGTTTTTCTATAGAAATGTGCTAATGGTTCATTTTATGATTAAGTGGTTATACTGTGCCTTCGTTTTATTATGCTCACAAATGAAAAATACGGATATTGGTCTATTTTTCATTCCAATTTACTGTTCTACTTTACTAAAAGTTTGATTATACAGATTGGACCAACTTCGAATGGCGATTCCTCGACAAATAATGTTTTAATTTTAACACCACATACCACAGAAATGTCTTGAATAATTTTTTATTTTAAAACTATAAAATAGAACTATTTGTTTATTGAACTATTCTTGTTTCTCGAAGTAAAGATCCCTAAAAAATTAGTTCTCGACATTTCGCTTGATTAGACTAATAGTAGGGGAGTCATTGATGGGATAATCACATTCGTGATAGTTCTTTGAATTATAATAATATTACGTCATCAACGATGACTATGATCAATAATTATGGCAAGAAGTATCACATATATGTGAAAATAATCTGATCATGGATAACTAATTGTAAATGCAGCTGGCTCCCGCTCTATAAAATTTTTACCTGAAATTTTTTTAGATTATTGCATTGACAACAATTTTACATTTTTCAGTAATTCCAGTAATAGTCAAGGCTAACTAGATATTAATATGATACGCCTCCGCGCACGCCTCTGGTTATATAGTTTTATTAAAAGGACCAGAAAAATATCTAAACAAGTCTCTGTATACATTTTATAATAATCGTGTGAACAAAATTTATGAATTTCCAGAGGTTATTAACACTATTGTTCTATATTTATCAGTAATTTCTTTTCCTAAATTGTTATGTTTGCGATTTTACTTGAACAGAACAAGCTCTGTTAATGAATCAATTGTAAAGTGATCGTAGAAAAATATAAATGAGTTGAAAAAAAGTGATTTGGCTCGTTCTCACACTTTTGGTACACAATGCCCTCGATTTTCTTTAAAAGGTATACATGTTGCAAGGTCATTAACAGTTTTTTTTATTAAAAAAATACAGAGTACAGAAAAAGTTAGTAAAATATAATACATTCGGAGTAAAAAAGAATGCACTGTCTGTATCTGTAGAGTAGGGAGGGTGAGTGTAGGCTCACAGCACTTAGGCCACATGTGACCCATTGTACATCCTCCCGAGGAGTTGTCCTCCTAGGTCGTCGTCCATCCTATCCTTCTCAGGAAGGTGGACAGGTCACTAGGAGACCTCTCCTTTTTATCGGCAGGTGTAGGCCAAGACTCACCAAGCACACACTCCCTTATTGACGATAGCTCCGGACACTCGCATAAGACATGCCTTATAGTTTCATCTTCCTGTTCACACATCCTGCATAGAGGTGCGTCCACTAGCCCCATAGTATGGAGGTGTTTCCTTAGTTGACAGTGGCCAGTCAGAAATCCTACTGTTAAACTTAGGTTTTTCCTGGTCATCGCCAAATATTTCTTTGGCGCCAGCTTCCAGGGTCGCCCAGGGTGATCCTGGCAAGACTGCATCCTTTGATTCCATCCCATCTCTTAAGGGATTGAGCAAGGGTGTAACGTTTGGCTAGTTCCGCAATTGTCGAAGTCGTTATGCCGTAGGTGTCACTGGGTCCTAGAATTTTTAGTCCAGCGGCTTCCCTGGCTAAAGAATTGGCAATGCGATTTCCTTTACTTCTGTCGTGCCCTTTAACCCACCTCAGGATAATATTGTTATCTGCCGAGGCGTTAGCTAAATCTTGGTGGCACTCTAGTACTAGCCTCGATGTAACACGTCTGTTCAAGGCTAATAGGGCTTGTCTACTATCAGTGCAGATTGAAATGTTTTTGCCAGAAATTCCTCTTCTGGTTAGTTCTTTTGTGGCAGCAATTGAGATACCAGCCAGTTCTGTTTGAACCACGCTGGTATTGTTTCCCATTCCCCACTTAATCTTGAGGCTCAGTGCTCTCGAGTAAACTCCACATCCTACGTTTTGATTATATTAGGTTAGGTTAGCCGTCACCATTATCAGTACATATTTATGGTATAATTTTCATACATTATAATGTTTTTAATTGTATAATTCTTTTAATGTTAATAAAATTGATTTAAAACAAGTGATTATCGAATATTTGTATCTGTATCACTATCACACTTAAAAAAATGCTTATAAAATATTTTACCTCTAATCGTAAATTGAAGGAAATATTATGCAAATTGACAACCCTGTGGACATTTTTCGCGAAGCAGCCCGAACGGAGTCGACATAAGACGATGGGCATTTAAATGGGCGTCAGGACATAGAAGACAGCAAGAAAATGTCTGACAATTTCCGACTGACGTCTGTCACGGGTGATGGCTCTTTTGACAAATATCTATCCCAGATCTATCCGAACTACCGGATTTTTCATGAAGTATCTACTACTAGAGATCCCATTCCCCACTTAATCTTTAGGCTTAGTGCTCTCGAGTAACCTCCACATCCTGAGCCTTCTTTCATTTTTGAAGAATGCACTGTCTTCCAATTATTTTGAAAAAACATGCTTTTGAAACAATTTTGTTTGATTTTTACTCTTCTAGAAAGTTCTATACAGTAGATTTTCCGAAATAAGGGCAAAAATCCAAGGCATGTTTTGATAACTTCCCACAGCCATAAAGACTTGTTTGCCTTTGGTATCTCCTCGCTACATTGCATGGCAACACCAAAATTTATATATCCCACTGATCTGCTCCCTGTCAAATGAACCTGTTTATGAATATACATTTCATCCATCATCAGTGAACCAACAAGTTTTTTCCTATTTTGTTTTTCAATGTCCACCTTAATTTTTACAGCACAAAGTGCTTCTGCGCTATATCCTGGCGTACCATCTACTGCACTATGCTATTTTGACATAGTGCGTGGATGAGGCAAATCTTTTGATCCAAATATTTTTCTAACATAATTGTAAGCAGCGGCAGAATAAAAATTTAAAGTCAATGCAAAACACCTTAATTCTGGAGTATACTTGCTGGACTTTTCTTTCTTTAGTTGTCTGAACAGCAATTGTTTTTGGGTCTCTGGAAGACTTTCCTAAAATAAACACGTCATACATATTACATGCTTTTAAATTAAAAATGTCATACTGCAGATATAAAAGATATATAAGTCAAAATGATTTGTATACCAAATCCATCCACCCAATAGTGATAGTGGATCAATAGAAAAAAAGTTATTTGGCGCGTTCTCGCACTTTGGTATACAATGCCCTCGTTTTTCTTAAGCTACACATGTTGCAAGGTCATTAACAGTATTAATACATTTTTTATTTAAAAAAAAACAGAATACGGAAAAAGTTTGTTAACTAAATATAATAGTTTCAGAGTAAAAAATAATGCACTGTCTAAAGGCAAAGTTGACACCTCCAGTTATTACGAAAATACATGCTTCTGAAATAATGTTTCATTTAAAATAGTTACGAGAAAACACAATATTTAAAAAAATCAAACAGCGCCCTCTAGCATTTATGTTATCAATCAGATTGCGTCATATTTACAAATTTCCGATTATTAAACAAAAGCTCTTCCAAACATCATCAAGTTTATTAAAATCAGTCCAGCAGAACCGGAATAACAGGCGTTTTTTCGTAACAAGGTTCCCACTCTCCCCCACCCCTCATTTGAAGAGGTAGACTTTAACCTGTCATATTAAAAATATGCAGAATTTGTCGAGGATTGTGATTATGATATTTAATATGGTCCTTAATTGAGTAAATTTTGAAAAAAATTGCATTTTAAAATTTTAACTATCAAATACGCCCTCTAGCGGTGGACCTACAATTCTGAAAATAATTTCCAGGCGTTTCTCGAGGCAACTTTTGTCATAAATTTTTTTTTCCCTGAACCTGTGCTATAATAATCCACTCCTGAAATAAGGCCGACGGCCGTTCTTAGTTGGCCACCCGGTACATAACTTCTTAGTTAAAAAATGTTTTTGTTGCGTTTGGTTTCTTTCCCACATACTCCTCTCCTTTCCAATTTGCTTCTAATAAAATAGATATTAACAGAATTTACTTTTTTATTTCAACAGGTACACAGCACAACCTTTAATAAAAACAATTTTCGAAGGTGGTTTTGCCACTTGCTTTGCTTATGGTCAAACGGGCTCTGGTAAAACCCATACCATGGGTGGTGACTTTGTTTCTGGTAAAACTCAAAATTGTGATAGAGGAATATACGCAATGGCAGCAGCCGATGTCTTTCAATTGGTAAATTCCTCCAAATATCGGCATTTGAATCTCGTAGTCTCCGCCAGTTTCTTCGAAATATATTCAGGTACGTGATATTAACTATTGAGATTTTGACTTCTATTGGTATCCATTAAAATGGTTGGTAAAGTCTGTTGAAAATTTTGATTACAAATTATGACATATCATTATCGCTATCACCATCTGAAGTTTACAGAGAAAACGTGTGAGTGTGTACATAGTACAGTTGTAATTATTTTTAAAAATTTGCCTGATCTAATAGATGTTAATACAAATAATAGCCTATTTGAATTACCCATGTTAATTAACGTTGGATTTATTTTACTTTATGTTCTTATTTTATTGTTTAAGTATTTAGATCACTTTGTTCATAAAATTATCGAAATTTTTCTTGGCAATAAAGCATATTCATTTCTCTAACTTATTTAAATACAAAGAGATATAGTAATGAAACTAAACTAACGAAAAATTTACGTTCTTATGTGGGCACAACTTAACAAAAGTTCGTCCGAAATCCACAGATGCCTAACAAGTTTAATGAAACTTACATTTTTATTGTTTTTTATTATCAAGACACAAGACTGTTGGTTTTTATGTTATTTTATAAAGAATACACAGTTTTATTTTAGAACTGACTTTTTTATATTTTATACTTTGACATTGACAAAATACAATTATCAATTATTTTATAAACTATTACCTACTTTCTCAACACCTTGTCCTAATATTTATAAAAAAAATTGTTATATTAGTTAATACAAAGAAAAAACATGAACTTATAAATCTGACTTAACTAACAAATTTCTATGTTTCTCAAACTTGACAGACTTTAATGCTTTTGTAAAAATGTCGGCAATATTATCCTGTGTACACAAATATTCTACAAAAATTAAACCATCTCTTATTTTCTCATGAATAAAGTGGAACCTAACGTCAATATGTTTAGATCTTCTGTTAAACTGAGCATTTTTTATTATACTGATTGCACTTTGATTGTCAATATTTAAAATGATGTTTGAGTCTTGAAAAATCAAACTTTCTAATAGTACCTTCAAAAACAATAATTCTTTAACACATTCTGCAGCTGCAATGAATTCAGCTTCAGTCGAGCTCAATGCTACTATGGGTTGTTTCCTGGAACACCAGCTTATTGGTCCACCAGCATAAAAAACAACATACCCTGTAGTACTCTTTCTCGTAGTTTTGTCACCAGCAAAATCACTATCGCTGTATGCTTCTAGTTTTGCTTTTTTGTCATCTTTCTTGTAAACTATACCATTGTTCTTCGTAGCTCCAAGATATCTTAAAATTCTTTTCACATTATTTATGTCTGACATTGTTGGATTTTCCAAATTTCTGCTACAAAACCCAACTGCATATGCTATGTCGGTCTAGTTTTATTGGATAAGTATAAAAGGCTCCCAACTGCCTCACGATAAGGGAATTTTATTTCTTGTTTCGACTCTGCGGATTTTTCATCATATTCTGTAATTGGTGTAGATACAGCTTTTGCATTTGTCATTTCAAATCTATCTAGAACACTTTCAATGAAGTTTTCTTGATCCATTTTAATCCAATTGTCACCTTTTGTTATTCTTATGCCCAAGAAAGTATCAACTTTGTTAAACATTTTGACTTCAAACTGTTCCGTTAATATTTCAAGTAATTCATCTATTTCTTCAGAGCTTTCTCCCGCTATCAATCCATCGTCTACATAAATTGCTAAAAGTAGAGTTCCTTTTCTGTTTCTAAATATGCAATGATCAACACTTAAAGTTTCCATATTTTTTTGTTTCAAGAACTTCGTGAAATGTTCGTTCCATCTCATAGGTGCTTGTTTCAGTCCATATAAAGATTTCTGCAATTTACAAACTTTGTCATGTTGCCTCTCATAACCTTCAGGTATCTGCATGTATATGTCTTCATTTATTGTACCATATAGGAAAGCTGTCTTTATGTCAAATTTCTTTATTTCATATTCTTTTTGCACTGCAATGGCTAGCATCAATCGCAGTGAGCTAACTTGTACCACTGGACTAAATACCTCTTCGTAATCAATACCTTTCTGTTGTTGACAACCTCTTACAACCAGTCTGGCTTTGTACGTTCCATCGTCCTTTATTTTGAATACCCATTTGTTTGTCAAAATCTTTTTTCCATATGTTTGATCTTTGTCTACATACTCCCAAGTTTTGTTTTTCTTTAATGATTCTATTTCTTCTTCTATAACATATTTCCATAAATCTTTCTCTTGTCCTTCTATTGCTTCATTGTACGTTAATAAAACATAATCTTCGAAATGCTTTGGTTTGTTTATTTTTCTTCCCCTTTCTGTAACTGTTTTACCTTGTCCCAAATTTAAATCTTCTTCGCCGCTATTTTCAAAAAATGTATTCTATCTCGTTTTCTTGTGATATTGTGTCATTTACAGGTGTCTCATCATGGTTTTCTGTTTCATTCACTTGCTGTATATTATTCTGTATCTGAATTTCTTGCTGTTGCCTTTTCTGTGTTTGATTTTCTCGTTCTTCACTGTTATCTGTCCCATTTTCTAATTCCATTTCATTTTCATAATTCAATTTTATTTTAATCAAAGTTTTATTATGAATTTTAGGTTTTGTAAAGACTACATCTCTTCTTATTATTATATCTTGTTTGCTTTCATTCCATAAGCGGTATCCAGTTGGTGCATATCCCATAAATAAATGTTTTTCAGATCGGCTGTCCAATTTTTTTAAATATCCAAGATTTTTTGAGTATACTTCTGATCCAAAAACTTGTATTCTTTTTAAGTTTGGCTTTTTTCCTGACCACATTTCATAGGGCGTCATGTTTATATTTAGAGATTCTGTAATACTTCTGTTTGAAATGTATGTACCGACTCTTGCTGCTTCTCCCCAAAACTTTTGGTTTGTATTTGTTTCAAATAGTAAAACTCTCACTTTTTCTATCAGTGTCCTGTTTAGTCGTTCTGCTTTACCATTTAGCTGAGGTGTGTGTGGTATTGTATAATCAAGAATGATTCCATTTTCTTCACAATAGTTTCTTAAGTTACCACTTACATATTCGCCACCATTGTCACATCTTATCTTCTTAGCTTTTAGATTTTGTTCTCTCTCCATCTCTGCTATATATTGTTTTAGGAAATCTGTTGTTTCACTTTTATGTTCCAGGAGATATATTACGCAGTAGTGTGTGTAATCATCTAATACTGTAAGGATGTATTTTTTATTGTCCCATGTTGGTGGGTCGATTGGACCACATAAATCGCTGTGTATAATTTCTAATGGTACTTTGGCCCTGGTCCTCTCGGTGTTGAATGGAAGTCTTGTCTGTTTTCCTCTCATACACACGTCACATGGCAGTTCAAATAGGTCACAATCTTTTGAGCTAATATCCATTCCTGTCACTATTTCTTGTTCAATTATTTTCTTCATACTCTTGATGTTCATATGTCCAAGCTTACGATGCCAGTTTATTACTTTTTCTACTTTTGTTTCGGTCAACAGACTTTCGTCCATGCATTCTTCCATGTATTCACTCATTATATCTTCTTTTATAAGTTCTATGGTGTAAAGTCCTCTCTCATTTTTCATTCCTTCTAAAACTTTTTTATTTTCTTTCATCACATATACTTTATTTTCCTCAAATATCACTTTCCCATCATTTTGAGTAATAGCATTTACTGATAATAAATTTCTGCTAAGTTCTGGTACATATAGTACCTCATTCAAAATACATTCTTTTGTATCAATTGTTCCAATTCCTTCTGCAGTAATCTGAGTACCTTTCTTTGCTACGCATATGTCTGTTTGGTGATCTGATAAGGTTTCAAACAATCCTATGTCATTTACCATATGAGCTGTGCTTCCTGAATCAAATATAAACATATTCTTTTTGGTTTCATCAAAATTTTTATTTTCTGTCAAAAAGGACACTTTTTTATATGTGTTGTGTTCAGTTTTATTTTTACTACTTGTACTAGGCTTGTCTCTGTAAAAACAACTGTTTTCGGTGTGGTTAGTTTTCTTACAAATACTACATCTTTTAAAAGTTGTTGTGTTTTGACGGCTTTGATTGTTATTAAGATTTTTATCTTCATTTTGTTGTCTTCCATTTTCAATGTAATTTCTATTTCTATATTTGCAAAATCGAGCTATGTGATTGGGTTTCTTACAAATATGGCATAATTTTTCCCCACTAGAACACTGGAATGCAACAGATCTTTCTTTTTCTTTGTTTTTGTTTGCAGTTTCTTCCGATAATAATCTTGAAATGAGATTTTCTAAGGTTTTTTCGGCACGAGGAGTTGACTCCCAAGCAGTCTTGAAAAATCTAAATCTTTCAGGTAAAGTGCTTAATATTTTTGAGATCAACATTTCGTCTGTAACTTCTTGCTTTAATGCTTTAAGTCTATATGCTAAATTCTGTAGCTTACTCACATGTGTCGATATGTCGTTACCCCTTTCATAGCTAAAACAGAAAAAATCTTCTAATAATCTGCATTTTTGATCTTCACTGTCCTTTTGAAACAGGTCCTTGAGTTTTTTATACATATCTGCAGCAGTAGTACAGTTCATTATATGCACTAAGACCTTTTTGTCAACAGTAGAGATTATTATTTTTTGAGCTTTTGCGTCTCTTTGTATCCAATTCTTCCTTTCTTTTTCTTCAGTCAACCTTTCAAAGTTTTCTTCATTATTCACTATTGCGTATAATCCACTAGCTTTAAAATACACAGATGTTTGAAAATTCCACATTTCAAAAGATTCAGAGGTTATTAGTTTTTCAATATTTCCAATATCGTCCGTTTCATTTCCCATTTTTATTGCTATTATTCAGTGGTTTTTCACTCAGTTTTATTTTATTTTATACCCAGTTTTATTTTATTATTTATTAGCGATGTCCTGGGCCCATAACCTGTTGGTTTTTATGTTATTTTATAAAGAATACACAGTTTTATTTTAGAACTGACTTTTTTATATTTTATACTTTGACATTGACAAAATACAATTATCAATTATTTTATAAACTATTACCTACTTTCTCAACAAAGACAATCCTTGAAAGCCAAATAAATTCAGCTTTTTCCAATATAAACACTTAATACTAATATAGAGGAAATAATACCATACTGTTTCCCCTTCATCCCAAACGTTATTCAAAACATTTTGTTATAGAATGCACTGAGAGATATGGCTGACTCATGTTTAAAGGTGCACCCTGTACACAAATTGCGCAGATCACGAAGATTTCTAGACTATATAACTTTATATATTTGTAATATTGCACATAATCCCAACGGTCGAAAGCTTATCAAGGAGCTACAAGCGGACGACTAATGAGCTAACAAATTGACACAGCGGCCACTATATATAGTTCCAAATATCTATACCAAGCAGAGAAGACTGGAAGAAAGGTGCATCCATACAAGCTGAGGCAACCTATTATACCAAGACAGAAGTAGGTGTAGAAGCCGAAATTGTAGGATAGCTACTCCAATAAGCCTATCTAAGGACGTCACAACTTTCAAAGCAGAAATAATGGTGATTCGCCACTGCCTTGAAGAAAAGCTGGAAAGTACACAGCTCACTGACTTCCAAGCTGAACTGAAAACACTTGCCTTAAACCATTACAAAGTAATGGGCGGATAAAACGGCCAGACACGGCTCATCAATGACATTCACTGGACAAGAACTCTTCAGCAGCGTGGCAAAATCGACAATAAATATGGCTACGAGGAAGGCAGTGACATAGAAATTTCTAGAATGGTGGGCAATCTCACCAAGACAGAGACAGGTGAAATAGTTTCCGTCAAAAAGATTATGGTAAATTATAATCCGCTGTCTCCACTGGCTTTTAGGCTGTGCTAATTCGAATGGAGTAAAAGGTCGCAGTGGAATAGGCATTTTAGCGTAAACCTGATTTAATATTAAACAATGTATGATAGTGTAATCGCCATATTACTGGCGAAATCAATAATCTGTTGAACCTGATCTCCACATTTACTCCGTATCTCATAGTCAGCTCTTGGTGACCTTGTAGGGTATAGGGATTCACGGAGTTCCATTGAACTTATTTGAAAGTTACTTGAGTGACAGAGAACAAGCTGTTAAAATAGAAACTTGTATTAGCCCTAATAGGAGAATCAAATTTGGAGTACCTCAGGGCACAGTTCTGGGACCAACCCTATTCTTAATATATATTAATAACTTGTTTTCTTTAAAAACTAAAGGAAACATCATCGGATTTGCTGACTATACGGCGATATTTTACCAGGGTAATACGTGGCAAGAGCTGAAGGAAGAAATAGAGACAGATTTCAACAATATTTCTGAATGGTTTGACTGTAGGCAGCTGACTATTAATTTTGAAAAGACGTTGTTTGTCCCATTCTGTAGCTATAAAAATAAGTTACCCCAATTTACCGAGTTGACAATAGACAAGTCAAGAAAAAAAATTATAAAATTGAAGAATAGTATTAAATATCTAGGAGTAATTATAGATTCCCACCTTAGATGGGACTTACATATAAATAACATTGCAAACAAGTTAAGACCACTATTATATA
>CAJUYG010000077.1:136914-182139 GCA_910591675.1 Galerucella calmariensis | reverse complement strand
CTTACATATAAATAACATTGCAAACAAGTTAAGACCACTATTATATAAAATCAAATATATGAGAACTATCTTGAAACCTGCTTATCTGAGAGTAGTGTACCATTCACTTGTTGAATCCAGAATTAACTACGCAATATTATGCTGGGGTTCTGCATCAAAAACACACCTAAAAAATTAGAAGTTATACAAAGAAGGTTTTTAAAAATAATTTATAAAAAAACGAATACTCACCCAACTAACTCTCTATTCTCAGAAACATGTTTATTGGATATTAGACAAACATATTTTTACAATGTCGTTATACACATTTATAAGAATAAATCATCACTACTCCAAACAATCGATCACAATTACAACACCCGATACAGACTTGAAGAAAATATAGAAATTGCTTTAAAAAACAAAACCATTGGACAAAAATCATTGAAATTTCTAAGGACCATAATTTACAACTTTTTACCAACCAGATATAAAAATTATTTATTAGAAATTAATTCAATAGGTCTTTTCAAATCATATATAAAATCATTTATCTTACAAGTTGAATTGTCTACTATTCACTCCCTGATTGAGAGAGATATTTTAAATGTCTAGATTTAAGTATGTAACTAAAAAAAAGGAGACACATGTTAGAAACAGTAAAGGAACACTCAATTGGACAAAAAAAGTGTAATGCATCTATAAACAAGTTGGAATGGACAAAATGTATTTGAAACGTGAATTAAAAAAGAACGCTCGCGCGCAACCTGTAAAGGTCTTAAGCGAGTTGTAGTGTATGTTTGTTTGATTTCTGTTGTAATTTGTATTGTTGTATCCGCTTTACCATTGTTGTTGTGATAATTCTCTTGTTATACATGTTGTTTATTGTCTTTGCTCGTGAATAAAATAATTCATATGAATAAATACTTGTAACTCAGGGCTTGAATGAAGATATAAAAAAAATTATAATAGGAAAAAATCATATTTATACATTACAATACTGTTTCAACTGATTTCTTAAATATTGTCAATAGATATAGTTTTATTCATAAGTTTCCTATACCACAAACAAGTATTTACCTATACTTCCGTGGATATTTGGTTTATTCGCATGATATTGTTTTATCTTATATGTGTATTGTCAAATACCATGTATATTTTTTTCCAGAAAAAACTTATTATTATTACTCCCCTTAACTAGAAAACTGTCCATTTTTCTGTCGCTTTTTTAAGACTTGACGAAAAACTACATTAGGTATACCAAATTTTCAGCCAATTCGACTGGAAACTCAATTTTCCTTAGGTTTGGTGCGGGGTCCTTTTATTAGAAAGTAAATCTATAGAATACATTGTACTGTAATCTTTTACAGGCAAAGTTTTTGACCTGCTAAACAACAAAGCAAAATTGAGGATACTGGAAGATGGCAAACAACAAGTGCAAGTCGTCGGTCTCGAAGAAAAAGTCGTATACAACGTTCAAGAAGTTCTAGCTTTCATTCAAAAAGGCAACCAAGCACGCACATCCGGTCAAACTTTTGCTAATAACAATTCATCACGATCACACGCCGTTTTTCAAATTTACTTAAGAGCTAGTAATAACATGTCAAAGGTAATTTGTAACTGGTTGCACCTTACCGCTGCTATAGTATTCTATATTTTCGTAGATTCACGGAAAATTTTCTCTCATCGATTTAGCTGGTAACGAAAGAGGTGCTGATACGTCGTCGGCCAATAGGCAAACAAGAATGGAAGGTGCTGAAATTAACAAATCGCTATTGGCGCTCAAAGAATGCATCAGAGCGCTCGGTCGCAAGGGCGCCCATTTACCTTTTAGAGTTAGCAAACTTACTCAGGTAAGAAATCTTTTTTTTTTATTGGAATTTTAGTTCTTTACGTCAGGTTATGTTTGAGCGACCAGGACGCTTATTCTCATCGATAGAACATTCTTGAGAGAAGTGAGTATTCTATCAAACGAGTAGGAACGTTCCTTGCTCTCTTGAAATTTCTAACCGCATTCTGAGCCATGCAAAATACTTGGACATTGTTGCCGTACGTTATCAATGAATTGAAATGTATGTGGTAGACCATTTGCTCAAATAGTAGTTTAAGAGTAACAAGAAAACGTCATATCTTGATAGATGTCATTTTATATTTTTATCTTATTGATAAAACTTCCAAATCATAGATATAATATTAAATAAAAATGGACCGAAAACCTTCAATCAATTCTGCGCAAAAAGATGTATGGTTTATTTACGATAAAAAGACGATGACGTTGCAAAACAAAATATTGTGATGTTGCCAAGCTGTAGTTTTTCCCTTCACTTAACGAAAACTAGAAAAGTCAATCTGATGTTAGATTGACAGTTCTTCTTTTTCATTGTTCCGTGCCTCGTAGGGCGTAAATCAAGAATATTTATTTAAAAATAAAAGGCTTGTATGAAAGGCTTGATTAATTTAATATAAATATTTATTCATGAAAAACTATGGATAAGATACAGGAAACAGTAACCAATCATTCTATATTCGAATTAACATCCAATTATTTTACATAGAAGAGGGTTAAATGACGAACTGTAGGACCTGATACATTATTCTGTGCTCTATATATAGGACCATCTTTAAGAGCACTGTAAGGGTTTACGCTAAAAGGAATCAATAACCTTCATGTAAATTTGAATATTGTTTCTTCATACAATATCTATTATATTTATTATAATAAAAATAGAATGAAAAATAATATATCGACTTCGGTAGCTGGCCATGTGTAGGTGTGCTATTAGACTTTTTATATATAGCTGTGATAATTTTTTACTGAATATAGTAACCAATCAAATTACTTAATTTCAAGTCATGTGTCAAATTTCATCCAATCACCGCTGTATTACAGCGATAATACCCTACATGTGGTGTTTTCAGTTTGTTGTTTATTTTTTATTAAAAATTAATTAAACGTCAAACTGACAACTGGATTAAAAATGTCGGAAAGATTTGGTATTGCATCTAACGATTCAATTAATTTACCAATTGTACTTTTTACAACTGTAGTTTTAAATAAAAATGAATAATTTTTGATTAAAACTAATAAAGTTTGTATTGAAAAGTATAAAGAGTCAGATTGACAATCAATTTTTTGATATCTACAAAGTAAAAAATTATCTTATCGAATACTCCTCGGGTCTTGATAAATACTCAAAATTTTGTCGTAGAGAATCCTTCAAGCGTGTTGCTCAAAGATAATAGCCCTCGGCCTGCGGCCTTGGGCTATTATCGAGCAACACGCTTTCAGCATTCTCTATGACAAAATTATCTCGGTATTATCAAGACCCTAGGGGTATTACTACTGATAATCCACCAAAGCAAATTGAAGTAATGAAATTTAAAGTCAACATTTCTTTATCAACAACTGGAATGACCTGCTCAAAGTCTCTGCTCCCCCTGCTAATAGTTTGAAGATTGCATGACAATTAGGTTAAGTCACTACCTGTCTGATTTTATATTGTATTTCAAAGTTTTACCTGTGTTAATAATGAAAACAATAACTTGGGAATATACATTCTATTTCAAATAGGTAAACTGGTTGTTTATTACGATACAATTATTTTAATCTAAACATTTATGTTCCTCTGAAATAATTCCGCAATAATTTCAGAACTACTTACTTTCCTTTTTTGTGAGTGGGCCACTCAAAACAGTCCACCCTGTTATTTGGCAATCTTCATTGAATTAAAAAAAACAGGCCGTTTTTTGTTTTAATTTGTGTATTATAAAATAACTGTACCTAATTAATTAAATAATAGTTATTAGTTATTTTGAAAAGGTGGAAATAAAGTGAATTGGATAAAGATATACAAAAAATAGAACACAAAATTTCCACTACTCCACCACAAAATCATCACTATCTCTATCACCACTGTCAAAATTAATAATAAGTGGAGTCACATCCTGTCTATCGAATACTACTTCTCTATCCCACCAATCTTGTACAATTTTTTTTGTGTGCTCTAATGTCTTTGACCAAATATCAGGAGTTACTTTTTCTGAAGACTTTTTCCATGCACCCAATGCTTGTTCTGTTGAAGAACCATCAGTTCCCACATGATCTCTATAAAATTTTTTAACTATGTCCCAAATATGTTCAATTGGGTTGAACATACAGTGGTTAGGGAAGTCTAAGCACTTTGTGGCCATAGTTTTCAAATAATATGTCAGTTTCATATACTGTTGGTGGTTTATTCCTATAAAAATGGCAATTCAATGGCAATGGCAATTCAGAAACTAACCTCCGATTGGTCACAGTGCGGGTAGTGGGGGGAGTAGCGCGCCATCTGTGCATTCACACGCTCAGCAGGTCAGTCGGCATCAAGCCGTAGTCGAGTGAACATCGTACCTGCGCTAGTTTAGTTTTTGTGGCAGTTTGAAATGTGTGCTGCAATAGAAAATCCCGCCAAATGTGAAGTGCGTGCTGTTATAAGGTTTTTTACAGCCAAAGGATACTCTGCAGCAGCTATTCATCGTCAGCTTTGTGCCGTGTACGGACCAAAAGTTATGAGTGAAGGAGTTGTCCGTGAATGGGTACGTTTATTTAAAAGTGGACGAGAAAACGTTCATGATGAAGAGAGGAGTGGTAGACCATCCTTGGTGACTGACGAACTCGTTCAGACAGTTGATGCAAAAGTTCGTGAAAATCGACGTTTCACAATGGCGGAGTTGTCTACTGATTTTCCACAGATTTCTAAGACTCTTTTGTACGAGATAGTGACAGCAAGATTGGGTTACCGTAAGTTCTGTGCACGATGGGTGCCCAAAATTCTTACCGACCACCACAAAGGGGTGTTGTTGGTTGAATTCATGGAACGTGGGACGACCATTAATCAAGACGTGTACTGTGAAACACTAAAAACATTACGACGGGCTATACAGAACAAACGCCGTGGTATGCTGACTTCCGGTATCGTTTTTTGCACGATAACGCCCGTCCTCACTCTGCTCGCAGAACAACAGCCCTTCTTGAGTCCTTCAAGTGGGACGTTTTCAACCATCCACCTTACAGCCCAGATCTGGCGCCAAGCGATTATCACCTCTTCATGCATATGAAGAAATGGCTCGGGTCCCAGCGGTTTGATGACGACGAAGAGCTCAAAGATGCGGTCACAGGCTGGCTCAAGGCACAAGCGGGTGATTTTTATGCAGAAGGAATTTCAAAGCTTGTGAAGAGATACGATAAGTGCCTCAATCGTTATGGAGACTATGTCGAAAAATAGTGCAAAGATGTAGTTGTAAGATGTATATATTAAAATATTTTTACTTAACTTGGTGTATTTTTTTCAATCAACCGGAGGTTAGTTTCTGAATTGCCGTATTTAAACAAAATAAGTTATCTCAGTATAACTATAATATTCTGTATATCAGCCTTTTTGGTAGCTGTTGTTGGTACTTTATTGATCACTGTACTGTGATAACTGGCATTATCCATTGCAATTGTGGCAGGTTCTTTCAAGTTCACTAAAAGTTTTCAAGGTTATGTGTTCCTCTGAAAAAATATTGTGTTAGTTAATTGTTATGGAGGGTAGAGGTAAGGAGAACCGTCTCTGTTTATGAAAAAGTGTCCGTAACAGCGCGTCCAATAAGGGTGGCGCTGCGGCACCTTAGGATACTTTTTAAAGAAAGCGCCAAAAGTGATTAGAAGAAGATAGAGAAATAAACAAGGTAAATAGTTGAAGTTTTGTATATGGGTATTTTACTAACTACTCTAGTTATGAAAATTTTTAAATATTTAAAATCATCGCACTTTACTCCGTCTACAATCGCTATGTTCATATTAGATTTTTTCGTACGCCAGCGCTACTCTGGCAGATAATTGAAGCTTTATTGTCAGTATACAGCTGGACACTTTTTCAACTCTCCCCCCATACAAGACGGTTCTCCTTACCTCTACCCTCCATATTAATTGTGAATAAAATAAAAAAGTGAATTCAATATACTCACTGTTTCCATACATTTCGGAAAGCATTTTGATCAAAGTTATCAATTTCAATAGAAGGTTTTATGCATTGTCTCTTTTTAGGTGGGCTTTTAGGCTGTTCATCTCTAATATTCTTGGCGGCAATACGGTTAACAATCGTAACGCTAAGTTGTAAAGCTTCTGCAACTCTCTACAATATAATAACTTCAATTCATGAAAGAATAATATTATATCAAGTTTAATTAACCTAACCTAACATTAAAAACATTTAACCATAATTTTTTTGAGCGATTGATCTTTTTTGTTCATTTAGAAGAAATTTAAATTATTTTATTCGGAATTTATTTCAATACGATCGCGCAAAAAATAATATAAGCATCTCGAACGTTAAGGGTAATTTACAACGTTTGCATGTAGATTCCTCTCGTAAAATTGGACAAAATGATATGAGGATTAAGGGGTCTAGCACATTTGCTTTTCGAAATACAGGGTGTTGAAATGTTGAAAACCTGAATGTTTTAATTCGATAACATTAAAATGGATGAATAGTAGTTTGTGCAACTAGTGTGGGCGAAGTTTGAGCATGGCACCGTAGGCGGAGTGCCATATGGACAATCCACACGAGTCGAACAGCATATTTTTTCTACGACCCACTTAAGAAAAAATCTAGAAAATAAAAATTTCCATAAACTAATATAACTGTAAATTGAAAATTTAACAATTCAATTTTATGTTTCCACTAGTTTTTTTGTGGTAAACGTACAGTTCTTGAATGTCATATTTGTATAATGCTACGGTTTCCCTTTTTAAATATACGGTGCTGTTATAAGTAGTCCCGCGACACGTTCTACCTTTTTCAGTTAGTGTCGACTCCAAGAATGTCCATGTAAAATAGAAGGGTCAGAGAAAAGCACAGGTATCTTTTAAACGGGAATTCGTGCTGTAGTAAATTTGCCCAGTTCAATATTGATAAAAGATATAGAATACAAAGGAATTTTATCATGTCTGTTATGGGTTCTTGTGTAATCGGTTAGAAAATACACTGAAATGAAAGGAAATAAAACAACGGATAAACTAACAAAGAAAGTAGCTGAAATAGCCTTTTGGGTACCGGAATTCTTTTGAGTCGTCACCACAAATATAATATTGGAAGATATAGATTAAATCGGAAAAACGAGACTATATGAACTAGTAAGAATAAAACAATAAAAGATACTTCTGAGAAACTATAACCAAGTGAAATCAAAAGAATGCAAAAAGCGGAGCAAGACTGCACTAGAGTTTCGACAGGTGTCCTACCAAGACACAGCTGCCAGAATTGATATTGGGTGTGTTTTTTGAAAGTTAATCTTAGCTCACATCGGTAATATGCTTCTTCTTTTTGATTTACTCACTGTGAGCTGAGATTTTTCCTCCTTCTCCACCGATGCAGCATATGCTATGCAGTGGTATCAGATAGACTTGATTCGGAAATAAAGTGGAGGGATAAAGAAATATTTGATTTGTTATTTGTTTGGGTTATAAACAACGTAATTTAGTTTTCTTTGGTCTTATATTGTAAATCTTTTTTTGAATTGAGTTTTGATACGTCGGTTTCAATTGAGTGTGTCGTTCTTTTTAGTGCTTACTTACATCACTCCTCGGATCACATTAACTGAGGTGATGTGATATCTGTCGATAAGGAACCACCTATTTCACAATATCTGGGAAACTATGAAATACAAGAGAAAGTCTGCTGATATCCCAAAATTCCTCCAATGAATAGGGTTATAGGAGCCACTAATTTCAGATGTTGTGCTCAGGAATTGAGTAGAAGAATGTTACAAAGTAAATATTGCAGGGCACAGCACCGGATATGACATCGCCCATATACCCGTGGACAACCGCCAGATTCGCTATTGATTCTCCTGTACATTCATCTCACATGGTAATTGGTGTCTGTGAAATGAAAATTGCAATGACAGCGAAAAAGTTCAGACGAAGCCTTATTGACAGAAAGACTAGAATGAGAACGAGGGCTCGTTCCATTAATCAAAATCGAATCTTGGGGAACTTCATCATACATTCAAAAAGAGATTAACCACAACTTTTACATTATCCGATTTTTGGCTAGTTACTAGTTATAAAATGTTGAAACCATTAAATTTTTGTCGAACGGTAACTACAAAAACTAAAAAATGTCGAATCTGTGAGATGTTATTTTATTTTATAATTTTGTGTCACAGCTACTTACTCCTCTCTACAGGTTGTGGCTCTAAATTATTCCTTCATTATTAATTTTTTTATACAGGGTGGGGCAATCTTCTGACATCGGAGGATTACATCGTTGTGGTGATAGATAGAACTTTATAGTTTTGTGTGAGCTTATACAGTTACTGAGAGCACATTTTGAAAATACTTTCGATTCTACAGGGCGTTCCAATACTACGTAGCAGCACAAACTTACATTTTTTTTAATGGAACGTACTATATTTTGTTTAAGAATCAAAAAGATCTCACCGAGAGCGTTACAAAAATATAGCACTCTAATAAGGGTGTTTTACAAAGATATGGCCAATTATTAGCAAAAAAGACCTCCTCTTCAACACTCTGCAGAACAGTAAATTAAAATAAATCAACAGGTCTTTGTGTTCAAATGTCATACACACATCATTGGCTGTGCTCAGTATTAATTACTTTTTTCATCTGTGGCTTTTTCAATACAGGGTGAAACAAAACGCAAATCAAGTAATATCTCAAAATTTTTAAATGAATCACCCTATAAGTCTTTTTACAATTTGTTAGTACAATTAATAAACTTTCAAACGATGTAGTAAACTTAGGGCATTAGTTAATGGAAAATCGTAGATATTTTATGATAATGGTCAAAAACAAGTATTTTACATACTCAAATTAAATGGTATTAAATTTTTACATGCAACATCTTGTGAATTTTAACATAAATTCTAATCGTAATTTTGGATGCATCTACAATATCTAATCAATGAAATAAAATGTTTGCTAATACCGTAGGTACCTGGAATTACCAAAAATTTCATATTTATTCATGTTTCACTTTCAAGAATTGTTATTATAGGCGTGTTTGAGAATGGGCGCCACCCTGTATAAAGTCCAAAGATTTTCTTTTATAGGGAATTATATTGAAACAACAAATTTTGACATGAAGAGTTATTATTTTTATATTATATTTCCTACACAATAGTTATTAATTTAAATTGAACTTTAAATTTCCCCACAATAATGAATATTTTAATTTGATCTTTATATTTCCCCCCACTATAGTTAATACTTTAATTTTTAATCTTCAAAGATGTTCAAAATATTTTCAATTTCTGTAAATTTGTTTAAAATGATGAAGTAATATGATTAGTTTCAAACTCTACTTCCCTCGGATTTTTTTTCTCGATGCAATTTTAATTCTTCATACCATTAAGTGTCTTGTCAATTAGTTACCGTTTTGATGACCAAATTTAAAATCTGATTAGGGTTTATATTATATGAATGAATGTGAATAGTCACTTAATTATTTGTTTTTCTCTGTAGGTGCTAAGAGATTCATTTGTGGGTACGAGTTCGCGAACGTGTATGATAGCTATGATTTCTCCAGGTGTAAATTCATGCGAACACAGTTTAAACACTTTACGTTATGCCGATCGTGTCAAAGAATTGGTCGCCGAAGATTTGCAAACGAATAGCGAAACCGACGAAGAACAAGACAACAATGGAGATTTATTACAGTTGAGGTCCTTAAACGAACAGGATATGACTCCCGAAATGCTCGACCTACACCAGGTAAATATATTTTTTTACGGATCCCAAAAATGTTGACAAAAATACTTCATTTAAATTTGTATATTTTTTACATACGTTTACTTCCAAATATTGATTCAAAAAAGTAAGGAACGGTTACATGTTTTTTGAAAAAGTCCTCGTAAGGTAAACTGCTAAGCGAATGGTTCGTTGATGGTATAATAGTTGGGGAACTATTATCAAAAAATAAATATAATTATTTGTGCATTGCCGAATTGCTTGGAAAAGGGGGAGACGCTATTTTCTTCACAAGCGAACGGCCGCTTTGGCGTCTATATTTTGACGGATTGTTTTTAAAGTAAAAACTCTTTTTCTACTCCCATACTTCAACTTTATCATTAAATATGCAGGAACTCTACACACTATACAGATTCTCACTACGAACCAATATGCAACATCCCAATATTCTCCTGAAATAAAATAATTTTAGTGATTTTCCTAATCCGTAATTTTACTACTCCAACCTTTCGATGGTGTTTCAGATATCAAGAATAATTGAGTTTTTAAAATTCGTGTCGCTACTTAACATTCGACAACTATGAAATCAATATTTTGTTTAAATTTAAGACTAAAAAAATGATTCCCAAATGATCAAATTAAAGTATGGAAGTAGAAAAAATAGTGTATGCAACTCCTATTTAATGGATATTAAGAGACTCGTATTTATTATGACCTGTAAATTTTCATTAAAATGTGACGTGTTGCGACTCGACTGTACCACGTGCATGTGCGTTTTGGATTATTTTTGGTTGGGTAACGATAAGGGCTTTTTTTTTAACATACACTTGGGTCATTGGCAGTTTAAATAAATATGGAATTAACTACAAACATGAAAAATAAGGTCTACAGCTCATAAATTTTGATTGACGAGAAATTTTAAGGTTTTATCTAATTTGGTATTGGTGGGTTATGCTAGTGTGTCCAGTTGTAAGCCAAATTGTCTTCACTTGATCGGTTCATGCCATTCGTTGGTTATGTATTTTTTTATAGAGTCCTTATGATCTTGGCTAGGAACTATATTTATCAATGTTACCGATGGGTTGGTAGAAAAGTTTTTGGCAGTTTCGTAAGCATCCTCGTTTCCTTTAATACCTGTGTGAGATGGCACCCAGAGAAATTCTGTAGTTTTGCCTTTGGACTGGAGTTGAGAAAGTGTTGTTTTGATTTTCTGCATTATCTCGTTTTTTGTATAAATGCATTGGAGATTTTCTATAACACTGAGTGAGTCGGTGATTATCAACCTATCCTTATTTATGGTTAGGAATATCTCTAGTGACTGGAGAACAGCTAGACTTTCTCCTGTGAAAGAACTACAGATTGCTGGTAGACGCAGTCCGTGCTTTTCTTTGTTATAGACAACTGCTGCTCCTACGCCTGTTGATGTTTTGGAAGCATCTGTATACAGTGCTATTCAAAAGACCCCTCCCCCCTCGTATCTTTTGAACGGCTACACTTACATTAATAAAATGTTGAGGGTGAAAATAAAGTGTTGTAAACTTCTCTACGAATGGTAACAGGTGACATAAATAGTAATAGATGACGTCACAGTGCCACTCTGGCCAATAATTTTAAATAGGACCTTATTGCAAATGATATCTCGTTTGAAAGGCATTGACATTGGTTACATAGCCATATTAATTTTGTTACCTGTTACCATTCGTAGAGAAGTTTACAACACTTTATTTTCACCCTTCAAATTTTATTAATGTAAGTGTAGCCGTTCAAAAGATACGAGGGGGGGAGGGGACTTTTGAATAGCACTGTATATTGTATGGTAGTTTTTGTATGTGTTCATTATCTCCAGAAAGCGGGTTTGGATTAAAGTGGGATTATTGGAATGTTTGGGTAGTGTTTTTAGGGAAGTGTTGTAGGTGGGAGTTTTTATTAACCAAGGTGGGTCTTTGAATGAAAATGGTATGGTTAACGTGAAATTTTTAAGGTCAAAACCTGATCGTTTGAGTTTTTCAGAGAGAGGAATATGGTTGTAGTTTTTTATGTTTGAAAAAAAAGTTTGAATGAGTTGGGAAGAGAGAGAAGAATGCGGGGTTCAATTTGAATGCTGAAACTCTAGAAGCATAGCATAACATCTGATATTTGCGTCTCAGGTCCAGTGGCATTTCTTGGGATATAACTTTTAGACTAGTAATGGGACTTGTTCTGTAGGCTCCAGTGGCTGTTCTAAGGGCAATATTTTTTGAATTGTATCGATTTTCCGCAGTTGTGCCTTAGAAGCTGAGTCATAAATAATAACACCGTAGTCGAGTTTACTTCTGATGAGGTAATTGTAGATACGGATTAAAGTATCTGATCCTCATGTGTGATTCGACAGGCATTTAATTAAATTGAGTCTGGATTGTACGGTAGTTTACAACGATTTTGTGTGCGCGTTCCATTTCACTTGTGGATCCAGATTAATTCCTGAAAGTCTTATGGTTTCACTATATGTTATCTCTTGGTTGTTTATTTTTAATGATACTCTATCTGCATTTTTTTCTTGATTTATTTGTGCTACCACTTCTGTTGGTAGAAAAACCATTACATTTACTTTTTTTATTTCCAGTTTATTTCGGAATTAGAAATAGCCGAAGAACAGATGTTGGAAAACCACAAGCAAGTAATCGACGGACTGCAAGTGGCTTTGGTAAAAGCTAATGAATTGCGAAGAATGGCGGACACAGTAGCGTATGATCAAGAAGCTTATTGCAACAATTGGAAAGAATTCGTCCGTAATTGTATTGCCTTTTTCGTGCGCGCCGATGAGATCGTAGACGATTATAAAGATAAGTTGGCAGCCGAGGAACAACTCAGCCGCAAAACTAACAAACGAATGTAAATAATATTTATTTCTATATAATTCCTTGTACTGCCACGTTTGAAATACTTTTTTTTTCTGGGGGAATTTCATATTTATTCAATGATTGTCTGTTGGTTTCAAAAAAGGGATTGTTGATAAATTATTACTTGACTTAACAAATTTAACATAAAGGGGTTGATATTTCTTTTTATTTGGAAATATTCGAGTTTTATTATTGTTGGTTGGGAAAAGTGTCAAAATTTATGATTAGTAAATTCATTTTACAAAATTTAACGAAATATTCTGACATATTCCAACTTTTCCTTTGTTTTTTAAAAAACGTAAAAATAATTAAATCTTGTCAACATAGCAAAAAAATATTTTATTCCATTTTTTAACAAATGTTTGATTGATTTCGCAAACACTAGAAGTTTAATATTTTCCAATCTCATTTTTCGGTGAGCAATTTTACACATTTTTACTGATTTACATACAGGGTGTTTCATTGAAAAATCCAAAACAAATATAGAAGTTCAATTAAAACTATTTATTCTCGTACTAAATTCCAGTTAATCGATTATTGAAAATACTGACTGTATGAAAAGGGGGTTAAACGAAAAAAAACCGTGTCGTTTTCCTGCTTTTATGTGATTTTACGCAGTCGTATTTTCAATGTATTCCAAACGTGGCAGTTGAAAGCTTCTTTTAATTTGTGTCGTAAAGCTATTTAGCGTTTGACTAGAGTGACTGTTTTGGAATTCTTTTTTTGTTTGTTTTAATAATAATAAGCCTAAACGATTAATCAAATAATAAAAACTGCGACTGCGCAGTCTCTTTAGGTGAGACTGGATTTTAGAAGTTTTTAATCGCTTCAAAGTATTCACTCTAGATAAGTTTGTATACTAATTATATTTTTTAATTTGTTGTTTATTATCTTTTTTTATATATTTGCAATTATTAATTTATTAGGTCTCTAAAAGTAATGATTATCTACAAGCAGTTCTTTAAAAAATATACTTTTAGGGATAAATATATTTGAAAACTATCTAAATCGGTGTTTTATTCGTCTTCGTGATAGCCTTGATACAAAAAAATCCATAAATTCCCACATCATCTCTAAAACTGTTCTGCATTTCTATTAATTTATTCCACATTCCTCATCTCATCTATTTTTATCCGTATTTACGAGTTGTTAAGGTAAAAGCTCCTTTGAAATATTATATCTCGTTTGCTTTAATGAAAAAGGGACCAACTATTTTGTTGCCTATTATTCCGGCCCATACCAATCTCGAAGAAAATTGCTTCCACCCCTTCCCCAAAAAATTTGGCTACAATTGAAATTATAACATCTACAGCGTGTCCACGGATGGAGTATCCTATAGGTGAAAAAATTTTAAATATTAATTTAGGGAAAAATGTTATTCTCGATAAAAAGTTTTGTTTGCTCTGAAACCCCATAAAATGAAATAAAATTCAAGTTTTTCAAAACCCGTCTCATTTTATGTCCAGTTTTATGAAAACCTGGAGTCTGACATTTTGACATTTCTTCACATATTGGCTAATATCTCGGGAACCCTGAGGTTAACAAGGTTCTAGTCTACGCCATTCGATTTAGAATTGAATTATCTATAAAAAAGAGGACTTTTCCACCTCGAAAAACCTCAGATATGAAAATTATGAGTCTTCGCGAATTAGTATAAGTTACGGTGTGGACTTAAAAAAATTTTCAAAACCTGAAAATTCTAAAATCTATATCTAAGGTTTTTCGAAGTGGAAAATTCCTCTTTGTATAGAAAATTCAAACTAGAACCTTTCAAACCTTAAGGTTCCCGAGATATTAGCCAATATGTAAAAAAATCTCAAAAAGTCAGACTCCAGGTTTTCATAAAACTGGCCATAAAATGAGTTGGGTTTTGAAAAACTTGAATTTTATCACATTTTATGGGGATTCAGAACAAGCAAAACTTTTTATCAAGAATAACATTTTTCACTAAATTAATATTTAAAAATCTTTCACCTATAGGATACTCCATCCGTGGACACGCTGGATAAATAAAAAGAAGAAGGAAATAGTTATTATTATTATTTTATCTAATTCCGCTATCAAATGTGACACTTTAAGTCACTCCTTGACGATAGGTAACGTCACATTTTTCATAACCTTCATATATCAGTTATGAAAAGTAGTTATGTAAAAACTTTACGTAACTGTTTAAGTTTCAAAGAATAATTTATTGATTAGGTACTGTCAAAACTGACAATTATTTCATTATTTAAACTGACAATTACCCCATTATTTTAATTCAATGGTATTTTATGATTTATAAACATTGAAAACAACATTATTCAGGACACAGTTATTTGAAGTAAGTCAATTTTCTGGGTGAATACATCATAGTAACAATACTTCTAACCCCATTTGAATCCACTTTAATATTACCATTGTAATTAAAGATTTTATCAAATATTATGAAAGCGCGGAATTAGATAAAACATAGTACGTAAACACGTTATGAAGAGGGCGACATTGTTCAACTCGCGTAATTTGCAGAACTCTCTAGCGCTCGTTTTGGCATTTTGGCATCATATTACGCTTGTCAGGGTTGTATAGAAAAACCCCCTGGGTTTTATGGGTGGGTTTTTGTGGGTCTTTGTTATAAGAAAAATCCAGACGAGTTTTTGTAATAAAATTTGCTATAACAACTAAGAATTAAGAAACACGGAACACCGATGCATATCAAATCCAATTTCCAATTTATTTTCACATTACATGAGGAAAAGTCAGATTAACCCTTAATAATTTATAATTTAAACTAAGATATACATTAATTGAGTAAAAGTAATAAAACTAAAATCATGCGAAAATGCTATTAATTATATTTGAATAAACATAAAGCCATCCATACTTCATATTTTATTTATTTTCATAACATTAATAAAAGATAAAAAGGCATGAGCTTATGAGCAAGTGTTCAGATTTGTAATATATGCTTGTAATAGCCAAATCTGACATTTAACCCAAGTGAAATTGTGTGTGCTTTCGTAGAAACTATTTACAAATCAAGCCGAGACGTTTGGCATTGAATAAATAACTTTTAAACATCCCGCCACTCTTCTCGTATATAGTTAACACATCGGTCGCATCACAGCGCCACTATCAGAGTCTAGCCGATTATTAGACACTTGCCTATATATTTCAGAGTATATAAATTCCTTATCCATGAAATAAATATGGCTCTAAACCCGCGGGTAGAGGGTGAATATACCTTGGCCGCACTGGTCGACGGAAAATTATCGTACCAACCCAAAATCAAGTTCAGTCTAAACTGTAGTCAGTGAGTGTCAACAATCCCGTTTCAAAATTTGCCAGCAGGGTTCTTCTCTGTGATAACTCTTATCTGAAGTATACTAATCTAAAAAATAAGACGAATTGGGTGCATGAGTATAACTTGCACAGAGACCACGATGGAGAATTTCTGCGAGTTTACAACAAGATGCTAAATTTCCCCGAAAATTTTTTTAATTATGCACGTATGAGTGCATTTCAGAATTTTGTAGTTTTTTCGTAATTCGTCTGATGAGTCCCATATTGCTTCTCGCATAAACAGCCGAAATTAACTTTTCTTCCATTATATGCCTTGCGCCTGGTTGAAAATATCAAACACAAACAACTGATTCCCTGGTGGATAGCTTGGCCACAGTATACTGTGGCTTGGCGATTCGATAGACTGCTTAAGATGGTGGGGGATCGCAGTGCGGCTAGTTCAATTCCATCGCTTGGTTCGGTAACCTCGCGGGTCGCTTGGAGGTACCCTCCAGGTAACACGCTTGCACTGGGGCCGCGGTTTTAAGGTACTGTGGTCGACGTTTAAATACTATACATTTGTTTTTTTTTTGGAGAAACAATCGCCATCCACGATTTGACAGATCGCTGAATACTGTGGATATAGCCTCTTTGAGATTATGCTCAATAGTTTTTAGACTTTTACCTCAAGTATATAACAAGATCATCAGCATTACATGCTGGTGTGATATGCATTGATGGCGCCTAAAAATAATGTGACCCTTAGGATGGAGCCTTGAGGGGTTCCATTAATCTGAGTATAGTAGCTACATTCGAACATACCACGTTTACTTTAACACTAAAATGTCTGGTCTTTTGAAGTTTGAAATGAAGTTGAAAGTATTTTCATTTAGTCCCTTTTCTGCAAACCATTTGAGGATACCATATCGTATGCTTTGCTTATATCAATATCGGTCAAAGCCTAAGGCTACTACCGATATTGATGCTCAGATATTGTTATGTGCAGCTTCTTCGCGCATACGACTGCAACTCTAGTGGCTTCTTCTTTAATGAAACTGAGTCTACATATGGGGGAACTCGTATTGAATAGGAGATTCCAATAATGACTAATGTTTGCTATAGACAATTTAATTCATGTATAAAAAAACCTAAACCTAACTTAACTGTTGACAGTTATTCTCGTCAAATTGCTAGGAAACAGTTTCTCATTAAACAACCCAAATTTACCCGATAAAATACAAACCACTTGTGCAATTATAAGTGAAAATATTGGAAACACTAAAATAATGTAAACAAAATATTTTGCAGATTTCACATATAAATACCCAGATTACATTTTTATGTTCTCCATGATAAAAATAAAAAGTCTTCCATTTTTAATTGAAAGATTTGGCATCATGCGAAATTAGTCTCGCGATAATATTGCCGACCTCCCAAACGTCAAAACTAAGCCAGTCTAAGCTTAATACGTCATTAACACCATTAATCTTTACTCGTAGAACGGATCGAATTTCCTTAGTGAACAATAGACTTTTATAACTGCACGAACATATAAATGATAAATATCGTAATTTCTTCATTTCTATTAAATATGCACATAATTTGGCATTTCATTCCCGTGCATAGGTGGTCTGTGGGAGGTTCCGTCACAAAATATAATTTACTACGCGTATCTGGAGTTTCAAATTTAAATGACAATGAAATGAATACTCTACTAGTCTAGTCCTATTTTAACTATATGTTACCCACTTTTCACTTTATAATTAGGTATACAGTGTGCATCAAAAGTATACTCCTTCCCGCATTATTCTGTGAACAATAAATGTTAAGCTCTCACCAACCATGCGTTTTTTTTATCTATATTAATTAAAATACTTACTTAATGTCTCCTATTAATTAACGATTCTGGTATAGGCAACCAAACATACAAATGTGACATTTCAAACTCGCTTTGATCGCGCGTTTAAATATCTCGATTGTTAATAGCCATTGTTGGTTAGGTAATAGTTATTCATACTACGAGGGCTGGCAATAATGTTCGTGAGTAAATAGTTACATCCTGTGTAAAGTATATAAAACAGTAATGCTGTCATTACTAACGTCATTGAAGGTTGGAAAGTGTCATATTACACACCTCTTCTTCCCGCCCTCATCGATATCTTCCCTCCATCACCGCCCGCCCTCTAAAATAATGTGATCGTTAATCTATTTTAGATGAATATTTTTTATATTTAAAAATATAACACATTGATAAATATTATAATACCTATTTCTGGAGAGGTACAATCCATCAATTCTTCATCGGAGGACATTTTCCTTGATTTATTATTCGCGAACTTAATATCCATCCGAGTTTATCTGACATTTAATTATATTGGTGACAGTAGTTGTCAAATGTAATATTTTAGATGTGTTCAGAACGAAACAAAGATTTATTAAATTTGATCGGGATATGATGGATGTAAATAATAGTATATTACGTAACGTGTGTGGTTAGAAGCATTTTACGCACGAATGGAAAAGTTACGCACGATGCTGCGTAGCGGCGAATGCGTAATTCCGTGAGTGCGTAAAATGCTTTACAACACGGGTTTCGTACTATACTTTACCTACGGGCCGGTTTTACAAGAGAGATTTATACTAGGTATAGTTATTCTGGGTATAAAGTTATACCAGAATTTATACCTAGCTTAAAACTGGTTGGTTTTACGATGCTTTTTTACACCGGTATAGCAATTCTTGGAGTGAGAATTGCTATACCGGTGTAAAAAGCATCGTAAAACCAACTAATTTTATTCTTGGTAAACTCCATCTCTATTACTCTATTACCAATGAAAGAAGCACATTAAAGGACTAACGTTTAATCATTATTAATATTATATTGTTGATAATGAAAAGTCCATTTTTCAATTATAATCAATACATACTTAGCCCTTAGGGGTTTTTCATAGTTAAACCTGGCCATATCGAATGTGTTCAAATAGTAAATTTTGAATAAAATGGCGACGTCTATTGACAGTTGCTAAGATGTTGCTAGGGAAGCCGTGCGATTTACTTTACAGCTGTGCGGTTTTTTACAGTGCGTAATAGACATCATTACATTGATGCCGACTGTGTGTTATTGACTGATTACAGGGGGGGTCGTAGGTAAAATAGTATACAAACCTTGGTAGGAAGTTTCATTCCTGTCTCGAGATAATAGCTAACTAACTAATCTCAGGACAGTAATGAAACTCTTCCCACCTCGGTGTGTAATATACTATTACTATACGGTTTGGCAACCGAAAAACGTTTTTGATGATATTCAGTGACGTAATCATGAAAAACGGATGATATAGCAGTCATTGCAAAATCATTTTAATTGGGATCATGTCAAGTAATACCTCACTTCGTTTCAAAATGATTTTATTGCAAACAAGTCAACGGTGAACATTTCGAGCATTTTATTTAAACCAAAGTGAATTTGAATTATCGAAGTGTGATTCATTTGTTAATGAAGCACCTATTTAGATACGTACAATAGTGTCATTTCAAAAGTCATTCACAAAATAAGAGAGAGGGGACTTGAGACTCGTACTGTTTATCAATAGTTTGGAGATCACTTCAAAAGAAAGAAGCACACTTGCTCTATTTCGAGCACTCCGGCTTCGCCGTCATGCTCGAAAAATCGCGCGTGTTTTAAAGACCTGGGACCCTATTCTCAAACCGTGACATATTTTGTCGCATGCGAGAAATCCTCTTTGTCGAATAAAATCTGAATATTCTTATTCTCAAATGTCGCCTTCGCAAATTTTTGATAGACAAATTTTATTGTAGAATGGTCAAAGGCAGTCGACAATTTATGTCGAATGCGAGAATTTCATTACTTGCGAAATTTATAGGTTAACGTTATACATGTCAAAAGTGAAAACACTCAAAACATTTGTTGCTTTCGTTTATTTGGGCTTCAAGCACTTGTGCGTGACGCCTCAGTCGTCACGACTTTTGAGCAAATCGATCACGATTTTTTAGGATCCTCAAAACCACCTGACATGTGCCAATGCCAATGAATTTCCTGTGTTGTTAGGAGAACAGTTTTCAATTATAATGTTTTTGATAATAAAATTTTGCATATTTAGGTATTTTTAGTGAGGTTTAAATAGTATTAAATCGTAATCGGCACAATCTTAACCTTTAAATAAACGTCAAACCGGACAAACGTCAAATATTTAATGTCCGTGGACTTTTCGGTATGTGCTTGAGGGGCAAGGGGAAGGTAAGACTAGGCGTCACGCCCGGTAATAAACGAACGGAATTCAGTCACTACGAGCTGCTACTAGCAGCCAAAAGTAAATAATCGAAAGCACCTATTGTTTAATACTTTTGTTAGGCTCCGTTTCAGAAATTTTTGTAGAGAGAAAATGGCAGCTTTATTAATTGCTATTGAAAATTTAGAAAATCAAGAAATGTATCAGCGGCCTCGAGAGGGACGAGGAATATATAGAAGCGCTTTTACATTTTTATCTGACAGAAAGTTTATCAAAACGTTCAGATTAAAGAATTAGCTAGAGAGCTAATCATGATTCTAGAACCCTTAATAGAACAAGGGAATCGTGGAAGTGCATTATTTCTTGAAAATTTTCCAGATAAAAGAGGCTCATTTTTTTGCATTAAATTTATATTTGCGCGATCGATCTTTTTTGTTTATTCACAGCATCGGTTGTCAGGACGGTAGGTTGTGTTTACTGGTTTCTAAGTCTAACACGTCGGTAAATGATTTACTTACCGTTCAGACGTCGGTAAGTAAATTACTTACTGACGTCTTAGTCCTACATACATTTAAGTGCGGTCATAAATAATATATTACTTCATTAATTACACAAAAGGAACAAAAAAAATAGGAAGAACAGAATCGAGCAGAACAATATAAAAAGTTAAATGAAAACAATTTCACCAAAATGCAAATTATATTTTAAACTGATCGAGTAGTATAAATGTCACTTTTGATATTTCGTTCATTCCGAAGAAATTTAATTTATTTTATTCGAAGCTTATTTCAATACGATCGCGCAAAAAATGGTATAAGCATTTCGAACGTTAAGGGTAATGCCGTTCTTCAGCTTACCGTTCTTGATACTTAATATACTATAATGTTCGTTTTTGGTTTTGGGTGCAATAATTTCTTTGGTTTCACTTTCCATGTTTATCTTGTTATTCTTGTTCTACATTCGAGTAAGTACATTGTACATTCTAACAAATAACCAAATCATTACTGTCATCACAGATCATATAACTACTAGTCATTTCATTATTTTACAACTTCACAAGAGAAGTGGCATGGAACACGATATAATATCGAAATTTCGGTGTTGCCAGTTCATGTTATTCGACAAAATTTATCTCATGCGACTTAGATGTCGAACCCATTTGAGAATGCCAGATGCCAATGTTGTGCGACAATTTCTATCGACATATGTCGAATACGATAAATGTCATTCGACATTCGAGAATAGGCACCCATTTATCCACGAATACTTTACGCTATTTTTTTTATTGGTGATTAATTATTTGAATTATTTTTTCTGTTGTGTCAGTTAGGGATAAAAATTAATTTCTACTTATTTTTTCTTGACAACGGTAGCTGGAACGCTACCGAAACGTTGAAATAAAGAATTTAAAAATATTGTGGTTTAATTTCCCAAGAAATTAAAAAAAGAATAATTATTTGAAATTATAAATACTGGTCTATAACTACTACAACAACAAGAAATGAAAATCATAGATAGAAATAAGAACTAAATGTCAAATGGTTGAATTTGTGATACCTTGCGTTGTCATGGAAATGAGAAAAACATAAACTCATTTGTATTTTGATGGAAGTTCAACCTTATTGAGTTCTGTGAATGTCAATAGTATTAATTTATATACCATTTCCTAAGATTTGAAAAATCGAAATATTAATATTTCAAACAATATCAACGTACGGCACTTTCCATTTTAATTTATAAATTTGACATTGTTAAATATTATTCGAATAAAAGTTTTGACGTAACAAACTACTCCTGTCAGATCAATAATAAAAACATTGTCATTTAGAAATGACTTAGATTAGACCATAGTATAGGCCATAGATTTAGACTTCGTTTCTCGAGTTGTTGATGTTGCCACGGTAACTTTAAAACACGCGCGTTTTTTAAAGTTCGATTTAAACACGCTGAGGCGTGCTTTAAATAGGTAAAATGGTTCACCAATGAAAAAAAATTATTATTGTTTTTACAAATATGAACATTTTAACTAAATGCTACTACGCGTGATGTAATCAATGTTGCCTAACCCTAGAAGATGATAGACTTTATTGAAAATTGTACAATTTTATGGAAAAATCGATAATATTTTAAATATAAGAAAAATATGAAATCCAAATTAAAATTTAAAAACAACTAAAAATGTTAACTATACCTGCTAATACATAATAATGTATTATAATACAATAAATTGCTAACCTTTGTAGATAGTTTATAATAATTGTTTTTGCTGGAACCACAAAACTAAATATATGGTTCGAATAAACAAAATAGATGGATATTTGGAGAAAACCAGTGACGCATTTTATACCTTACATGGCATATATGCAGGTACCATCATGGTAGTAGTAATAATTTGAGTAAACAACTTAATATTTAGTTGCTTAAGGTAAGTTTAGAAGTTCGAGAGGGCAATAAATAACTAAATAACTCTTTATTGTATATACAGGGTGGCCGGACGAAAACTAATTATCAGGAACTGCGTCAACGTTTAGAAGCTCGATTTATGATCAAAGGGGGACATTTTTTCTGGAGTTTTTGACTTCGCTACTTCCACCCTTAGCAAGGTGGCATCAGGGGTCGAGTAAGGTATCATTTTAAAGCCTTTTCAATTCTCTTTACAACAGTTTTATATTTCAAAATTCAGCATACAAAAAATGTATTTCATACGGATAGAATTTGTTTTCCTTTAAAACAAAACAAAAATGTTCGATTGATCCCAGAGACAGATACTAATTTCCTTGTATTTAACGTAGATTAACATGTCCCAAAAGTGCAGCTTCGCTAGCTTCATTAACTACTAGGACTATTTTCTTGCTTTACTTATTTATTTTTCATCTTAACTTTAACAAAATTATACATTTTCGGAAAGGGGAAGATTTCAGCTTTCTAATAGAAAAAAATATAGGTTGTTTCATTGAAAAAATTAGACGATATATTTGCATACATATTACACTATATAAGATTCCACTAATTGAAAATTTATACTGAAAAAACTTTATATAGAAAGAAATTGTCAGGTCAGGTCAGAAACTTCTGGGAAACCCGGTATTTTGACAAACATGAAAAAAACTCCAATTTTAAAAACTCTAAACTCTTTAAATTTTAAAATGTATATATAATCAGTAAAATGATACTTTACACGACCCCTAGAGTGCCATTCAAATATTTTGAGGTGATGCTTATCCCCGCTAGCAATAAATATTTATTTAATTATTTCTTGCCCTTTAAAACTTCCTAACTAACGTTAAGCAACCAAATATTAAGTTTACATTTTAATCAAATTATTACTTCTACCAGCAAATAATAGTTGCTTTTTTTCTACCACCAATTTAAGCTAACCTAAGTTAAACTTGGGTAAGCTAGCGTTCGTTTTGCCAATGAAGTTAGATTTACTAAGATCAACTGACCTCCCCCCTTGCCTCCGCCAAGTATGCCGGATTTTTAACTTCGCAAAATTTCTTAGCTAAAAGTTTAATCGCGAATGCAAGAAAAGTCACTCATTTTTGACATCTGACGAAGATTCTAACCTTAAAAAACATATTTGGAGCTCTTTTAATAGAATCTGTTTTGAATTTTTATTTCAATTCTTTTTAATTCTTCGAGACCTGTTGTGTTGTTCCAAATGTGGATCCAGTAAATCCATTTTCTGAGCTACTAGTTTCCTGATTTTACTGGTAATTTTTATTTTAATTAACCTTAGAAGTTGAAAGTTTTGATTCAATAAATTTTTGATTTATTAATTTCTTTACCTTTCCATCTTTGATTGTATGCAAATGCGTTTGCGCCGATATCGTCGTCTTAACAGCGTTTGAAATGTGCGTTCGAACTACAATTCAGCTCAGCTAAGAATTCTGTAGTTAGCTAAGCTAAGCCGGTGGATAGAAAAAAAAACTAATATGTAGTTCGACGCCGTTCAAAATTCCTCTGTTCACTTGTGTTACATGTTCTGTTTACTCTAACATCGACAATTAAGAAATGTCACCTATGAGACGACTATGTCGAACGTCAGTTGTTCGAAGCGATTATTACGGAAAACAATCTGCATCTGCATCTGCATCCTAAATCAGTGGACCGCAAGACTTGCGAGTAGTGAGAACGAAGAGTTGATGTACGTACAGTGTGAAACAGCCAAATGGAATAAATATGATAACGGATAAATGGCGTGTTGGGAAAAATGCTTGGACACGTCGATTTGTATTTTTAAATGCATATTCTTCCACAAAATAATTACATAGGGTGTGTCATATGACAGTGGCCTATGCCACAGAAATGGTACAAAAATCTCCCGGTAGGACAAAACAAAATAGGAAAGTGGACAAAACCCAGAAGATTGGCTTGAACTTTAACAAAATTAAGGTATGTATGTATGTATGTGTGTGTTTTGGGGTGACATTCACTGAGACCTAAAATATCTATTGTGCTCCCTTACTTCTACTCAGTTTCTGAGGAGAGTCTCAGAAACTAGTAGTTCCTTTAGTCCTATTTCCCGGAGGAATTTTAGGATGTCTGCAGGCTTCAACTTAGGCAAATATTCCTCTTCTATCCAGTAATCTCCCAGGTGCTGTGCTCTAGGATTCTGGAGTGCTGTGCAGCTGGAAAGTATGTGAATGGAGGTTTCTTCTTCCATTCCACAAAATCTGCATTCTTCTTCCTCCATACTATTTTGAGCTTTTTCAGGTGCCCATTCAGGCGACAATGTCCCGTTAGGATCCCTGTTAAAACTCTTAGCGCAGTTTTACTTTGACATATGCATTCTTTTGATCTCAACAGGTTATAGTCACCCAGAAGAGTCTTTGATGGTATAAGCCCTACTAGATCTTTCCAATGGTCAGATCTTCTCTTTTTCTCGGCTTTACTTATTTCTTCCAATATTACATTGGGGCTGATTCCGCAAAAGGGTTCAGGCCCCCAGAAAGGTATTTCAGTCCCCCTCTTTGCTATTTAATTTCCTTCTATTCCAGTGTGTCCTGGAATCCATAGTAAGGTGACTATGTTGTTCTCGCCTAGTTCATTCCCACTCCATTTTGGAACTGATTACACAAGAGCTCAGTGCCTTAATGGCTGCTTGACTATCCGACATTATGATAATCCTTTGTCTTCTGTATCCTTTATCAATATTGAACTGGGCGCACTTTCTTATGGCGTGGATTTCCGCTTTAAAGATACTTGGGGTTTTTCCCAAGCTTTCAGAGTGTTTGGTTGCTGGCCCGAACACTCCTATCTCAGTTCCTTCTATTGCTTTTGAGCCGTCTGTGTACCATTGAATGGCATTCTTTCCAAGTCTGGTAATGGTGTTTGGATCCCATTCCTTCTGGCTGCTCATTTCCGTAACGAATTTCTTTGAAAAGTTAAACTTTTTCATCATACCGTCTTGTGGCATGTCCCAGGTTGTCTGATTTCTAAGTAGTGAGGAGGTGGTTTTTTTTTAATGATTACCTCTCTACTTAGTCTGTATCTTGTTCTTTCTGCAACAGTTTCCACCACCATATATAGAGGGGTGAGGTTGAGAATCACTTCCATGACTGCCGTTGGGCATGTTCTCATTGCTCCTGTAATGCATATACAGGCTAGTCTTTGAATTTTGGAGAGGTTTTCTCTCGTCGTCAATAGGTTAGTTCTACTACTCCACGCAATGGCTCCACAAGAGATGATTGGTCTCATTATGGCAGTGTACATCCAGCTTAGGATTTTTGTGTTACGGCCCCAGTTTCTTCCCGCCAGATTCCTGCACACCATTATAGCCATTTTTGCCTTGTATGTAATCTCCTTTTCATGTTTGTTCCACAGGAGTTTACTGTCTAGAGTTAAACCTAGATACTTGACTTCTTGTCTCCATTCAATCTCGTTCTAATCAAGTTTTATGGTTTTGAGGATGAGTTTTCTTTTCTTAGTGAAGGCTATCAGGATGGTTTTAGTGGGGTTGATGCTAAGTCCCACTTGCCTACACCAGCTATTTGTATAGTTCAGACCCTTTTGTACAATATCGCAAAGGGTGTTTTCGAATTTCCCCCTGGCTGTTATGACAATATCGTCGGCATATCCTTGGCAGGATATTCCAAGATCCGTCAAACCACACAGGAGTTCGTCAACCGTCAGACTCCACATTAATGGGGATGCTACTCCTCCCTGTGGGCATCCTCTGGTAGTGCAGATGGAGACAATGTCTTTGCTTGTCCTCGTCACTGCTATTCTTGTGGTGAGCAGTTCCGACATCCATTTGGATGTTGTGCTGTCTACACCTCTTCTATTCAATGCTCTTCTGACTGCCTCATGTGGAGTATTGTCAAAAGCTCCTTCTATGTCCAAAAATGCACATACTACAGTTTCTTGGTTGTCTAGAGCACCTCGGATATCCTCCGTCAGTTGTACCAGTGCAGTCTCCGTAGATCTGCCAGCCCGGTAAGCATGCTGACATGGGTGGAGAGGTAGTCTCTCTGAGATTTCCGTTCTAATATGGTTATCAATAGCCTTTTCCATCGTTTTGAGTTCAAACGATGTTAGACTAATTGGTCTAAAGGATTTGGGGTTTGTTGTGTCCCTTTTTCCAGTTTTTGGAATGAAGGTTACTACTGTCCTTCTCCATGCTTCAGGTATATAACCCAGTTCTAAGCTGCTTCGACTAATTCTAATCAGATGCGGTAGAATTTCGTCTTGTCCTTTCTGGAGCAATGCTGGGAAAATTCCATCTTCTCCTGGTGCCTTGAAAGGTGAAAAGGTGTTCAAAATTAAGGTAACAAACCATTCACATCATTCTTTTGCTGTGACACAACTTGCCAAAATCGGAGTAGGTGAGCAGCAGTTGTTAAAAATAACCGGACACTCATCTGCTAGCACCATCAAACCCAATGCCGGCGTTAGGGGGGAGCAAGCGTGAGTCGCCTGGTTGGGTTTTTGTGGCAATTAAAACACGACATAATTGCATAACGTCCATTTGGGGGAAGGAGGCCTGAAGGTGCTTATCCGAGGCCCGAAAATCTTAGCGCCGGCCTTGATCAAACCCTATCAACAACTTGATGAAGAGCACCACGCAAGCGTGATCAACAATCTTCTGGGAGACACTGTTTCAACATCTTCATCTCAAGGAAATTGTAAAATAATTGCACCATTACATACAACAATTGTAAGCATTCTTAATTATTGTTTAATAAAGATGTTTACATATTTGTTTAACATTTTTGCGAAATAATGTAAAAAAATAATCACCGCTGAATTACATTCGTGGTAATAATTGTTTTAAATAATTTTAACTATATTAGCACTCGTCTTTGTTGCCATTAAGGAATCTATAGCAAAAAAGATTCGCTATCTGAACGCAACACAAGCTTGGACCATCTCTATATTATGTGCACCCGTTGTTTTGATCGCCATCGCGTTTGTTAGTAAACTCCTTAAAATCTCTGAATTGTGAATAACCTACTTTTTGAAATGGTGTTGAAGTTGAATTTCGTCTGCAAATAAAGAATATTAATACAAATAAATGCAAATAATTAATATTAATCCGGTCAATCTAGACATTTGAAGGTACATAAATTCACAGCAAGCTGAAAGTGCGTGTAGTTGTTTAAAACATACGTAAAAATAACACCTGAAAGTTCCTCATCATTCCGGTGCCTGGAAAAAATTTTATTCGAGGTCAAAGGTCAAAAATCTCGAAAAAATTGGTTTTTCGTGATTTTCAGCCAAACGGTAAGTTTTATCATAAAATTGTCTCAGCAAAAATTGTAGATCATAAAATTCTCTATAAAAAATGTACCAATACTTTTTTCCTTAGAGCCACCGTTTCTGAGATATAACGAGTCAAATAAGTCAAATAAGTGTACTTAGCGCGTTGTTTTAACGTGGTTTCTCCAGTAGGCCTATTCCACATGTCAGTTGTGATTCTATGCAATTGAAAACTTGCATAATAAAATATATTAGCAAGCGTTGGAAATGATAAAAGCGATTGAAATTAAAAAAATGTAGAAATTCATTCATCCGATTCATAACCTTCAAATACTTCTTCTTGTTGTTCTATCTAAGGGGTCTAGCACATTTACTTTTCGAAATACAGGGTGTTGAAATTGTGAAAACTTGAATGTTTTAATTCGATAACTTTAAAATGGATGGATAAATTGATTTGACATTTGGCAGGTTGTTTTTAAATGTAAAAGGGCATATTTTGATAGAAATAGTAGTTTGTGCAACTAGTGTGGATATGATGGCCATATCGCACGAGCACAAAGTTTGAGCACGACGCCGTAGGCGGAGCGCTCAATCGATCAAGTGCGATATGGACAATCCACACGAGTCGAACAGCATATTTTTTCTACGACCCACTTAAGAAAAAATCTAGAAAATAAAAATTTCTATAAACTGTAATATAACTTCAAATTGAAAATTTAACAATTCAATTTTATGTTTCCACTAATTTTTTTGTGGTAAACGTACAGTTCTTGAATGTCCAATTTGTATAATGCTACGGTTTACCTTTTTAAATATACGATGCTCTTATAAGTAGATGTTGCCAGTCGGACTCCCTCATGAAGGGTACCGTACTGTTATCTGTAATAATGAATATTCTGCTAAATATTTCAAACGTCTACCTGTTGTCGATATTAATATCAAGCCGAATAATAATTATTGAAAAATAAAATTAACAATAAAAAAAAACTTCCTCACGGGGAATCGAACCCGCGTGAGAGTCTGGTATGCTTATTACTCTACCACCAAAAATATGCAAATCGTTTATCTATAACGTCAAATGTATTACATAATTTTTGATTAAAAGGAACTAAAGTTCCTACCGTGTGTCCCGCGACACGTTCTACCTTTTTTTATATTCCGAATTCTGAGCAGTTGGCGATAAAATTTTGTATGCACCACGTCAGTAAAGTGTCTTTATCGGACTCGCCTGTTGTTCGCCTCGCTTCGCTCGTCTCATAATTTCAGACTCGTCCGATAAAGAATCACTTTGCTGCCTTGGTACATAAATTACTATTGCGCGATCGTATTGAAATAAATTCCGAATAAAATAATTTAAATTTCTTCGAAATGAACGAAATGTCAAAAGTGACATTTATATTTCTCGATCAGTTTAAAATATATTTTGCATTTTGGTGAAATTTATTACTTTTCGACGTCTGAATGGTAAGTAAATCACTTACCGATGTGTTAAAATTAGAAACCAGTAAACACAACCTACCGTCCTGACAACCGATGCTGTAAATAAAAAAAAGATCAATCGCGCAAAAAAAATTCTGGAAATAATAGTAAAAATTTATCCGAACAAATTCAAGTAGATCACCAGCATTGCGAATAACAGCTTCGCATAAAATTTTAATATAGCATCGGTGGTTCAGTGGTAGAATGTTCGCCTTCCACACGGGCGGCCCGGGTTCGATTCCCGGCCGAAGCATATGAATCGCTGCTTCGTAAACGAGAGAGAGACTCAGGAGAGAGTACACGCACGCAAGCAAGGCACATAACGAAGCAACGTAACATAACGTAACGCGTAACGGTCAGATCTTTTGCGTCGCGACCCCCGGTCGCTCAAACCTAACCTGACGTAAAGAACTAAAGTTCCAAAAGTATTACAGTATTACAGTACATTTTTTATAGAGAATTTTATGATCTACAGTTTGTGTTTGAAATAATTTTATGATAAAACTTTTTTGCTGAAAATCGCGATAATTCACTATTCTTTTTTGGTCTAATTTGACCTGATTATATAGAATGGAAATATTTCAATAGAATTCAGAATTATCAAAAATTTATGAGCTATAAAATTTCCAAAATGAATAAATTGCATCGATGAACCTTGTTGTGGGAGACACTGTATAATATATAAATTTGAATATAATACGATGTTACATAATAATGTAATAAACCCATTTTACGAGATAAACAACCTTGCATCTTTTAGTTCTACCATGTTCTACCGTTCTACCTATCTTCCCATTCTCCGTACAGTTGCTAGCAAGTCATCGAAAGGTCGTGAGATATGTAAAAGCAAGTGCAGAGCGAACGTATTAAATCAGTAGCGAACTTATGCAGTGAATTATAACAATAATAACGTGCAGGGGGTCTTCAATGTCCCGAACGCGGATGTATCGTGGCCCAAAAAAAGAACCTGAACTTCATAATATTTTGCCCCGTTCCGATCGTGTCCTAACAAATCCGACCGTTCCTTTTGGTTGCACGTGCTACACAAAGATGAAATATCGCTTCTCCCCTTCACTTCTGGCGCTCCTCTGACCGTACTGAGCACGACGCCTATTTTGACGGGAAGGTCGATCACGTGATAGCTACAGTGTCTGCTTTGGAGCGGGGAAGCGTGGGGGCACGGCTAGACTTTCCACCGCACTTGTTAGAGTTGGGAGTATCGTTTTAAAAATGAACGGTATCTGCTTCAATTTACACTTTATCCATCCAACCCGATTTTAGGATGAGAAAAACTTTCCATTCTTCTTCTTAAAATACTCAATACGAAATGCAATCAATAAATTGGGAGTAGGTATTCGTTCAGCGTCTAATTTTTTAATGAAAGACCTAAAGATCTCTTTATGAAGTGGTTATGATTACTTCTTAGCTGGTTATTATTTATACCTATTATCTTTTGAATTTTTAATGTTAACATAGCTAATAAGTCTCAAAGAGTGACCCACGTCAAGACCAATTATTGGTACCTACCCAAGGCACATTTTTTTTCCGCCTTCCTATCACTAATAGACTTTCAGAAAAATCTTCAATAACTTCGTCATAATTAACATGTTTTGTTACTTCTACTTCCAAAGATGAAGTGGATAGCGTATTTCAACGTTAATTTGTAATTGATTTGGTACTTATTTATATACTCTCAAGTGACTTCCGCTGCCGCCCTATGCAGTTGCCCTGATCAAAGGGCCATATATAGAATAATATTTTTGAAGAAAATCAAGAGAGGATTCATTGAAAATATCACTAAATGGATATTTTTTCACAATATTTTGGGTAGGTAGGTTATTATATAAAAAGTAACAATTTATTGTAAAATGATACCTTGGTACAATATATATATTTACCCTAAAAGTGAAGTTATATAAATATAAAAATTTATTTTTGTGTTCCGTTCCAAAGTTATTTTGATAACGTTCTCAAATAACGCTACAACTTTAATTTCATTTCGTCTACTTTATGGCTATCCAATAGACTGCCTAAGTCTGACGTCACATAGTAGGCGGAGCTTACAAAGGTTTCCAAACAAATCATTAAAGCATGCAAATTTACCATAAGAGAGTTTTATTGTTTAGTTTATTGTTAATTCTGGTGTGAATAAGGGTGATCAGGCCAATATTTGAGGAAAGTAAAGTAGAAGTTAGTGGTTTCAAGAAGTATTTTGGCAAGAGGTAAGAATAATCATAATTTTTTACCCATTTAATGTTTTTGAGGTTAGGTCATTGTTTTGTTGTGTTTAATATTTTGTATTTTTCCTTAAAAAAATCAATTTATTTTCAGAATTTTGATTGAAAATGGCGTCCACATACGTTTTGAAGATCTGCAGCATTATTGAGTTTTTTGAAGACGAGAAGAAAATGATTAAAAGGGGTGAAAATTCCTTGGAATCTAATAATGTGAAAAGGATGCACTTTGATGCCGATTCACTGATTATTAGAGGAGAAATACATGCCAGCATGAAGGATAAAGCATATAATGTACAGGTAGGTTATACATTTCATCAATTTTTTAGATATTTGCTTATAATAATAGGCTTTGCCTGTAAATGAATAAATATTATGTGTCTATTGCAGATTACACTAAGTAAATCAGGAGATATTACTTCTGCTACTTGTACCTATCCTAGAGGTATCAAATGCCACCACATTGCTACTCTGGCTCTTTTTGGGCATTATAACATATCCATTACTGATAAGGAATGTGTGTGGAATGCCCCAAAACCGAAAAATTTGCCAGCTTGTACAGCCGAAGAGATGTATCCTCCAAAACCATATGTGGCTATCGGGGACTCTATGTCCGAGGGAAAGGAATTGAAATTAAAAAGTAAATTAATACAATTTGGAAACACTGTATGATTTACATGGCTGCTACAAGATGAAGTGACTGATGATCTTAAGGACCTTCCAGTTATTGAGGACATAATAACTTCTGATGATTTTATTGGGGCCATCAATGAGAAGTGGTTATTAATTAGAAAATTTAGACTTACAGCCAGTAACTTTGGTCTAATTTTATCTGCTTGTAAAAGAAACAGATATCCAGAGAGTCTTTTTAAAACTCTGCTTGGTAAGTTACTTTTGATATTTATTTTTTATATGTATTAAAATTTTGCCAGAGTATGTAGTAATACAAAGCTCTCCCTAGAATCCTGTCTTCAGTTTGGTACCTACCGAGGTAAAACATTTGGATAATATTTATGTATTTTTCAGGAACTTACAATTTGGATGGGATAAAATCAATTCAGTGGGGAAGGAACCATGAACAAAATGGAATTGAATTTTTACAGTCTAAGCTTAAACTAGATGTTCAACCAACTGGCATTTGGTTATCAAACTCTGGACTTTTAGGAGCAAGTCCTGATGGATTAGTGGGCGATGATGCTATTGTGGAAGTGAAGTGCCCCTTTACATATAGAAATGACATCTTGTCAGAAAAACTGAAATGTGAACCCAAAAAATATGTAATTTACTTTGATGATTATGGGAAAATTTGTATTAACGAAAACCACAATTATTACCACCAAATTCAGGGTAATTTGCATAGTTAAAAAAAATCCAAGTGTTATTTATGCATATGAACAATTGAAGAAGTTACAACAGTTGTTGTGCCATATGATCCTTCATGGAAGGAAAATATAGCGACACTGGAAAAGTTTTACCTTGACCAGTATTTGCCAAAGATATTGGAACCATATCTTTTTTTGTTTTAATTTTAATTAATTTTTAGAAGTTTAAATGTAAGTGTGTAGCTTTAATAAAGTTCTTTCTATAAATTTGTTTTTTATTGTTGTCTTGAGATTTAGTTGAATACAGAAACAGAATAATAAAGACAAGAATTTTAGTGCACTGAGGCACAGTTGTTCAATCTAAGCTCAACACCTGGTTCAGCTGAACACGAGTGGTAATTGAACCTGCCCATTCAAAATATATTGGTGTCAAATCTGGTAGTTACCTGACTTTTAGTGACAGCAATGTAATTATAAGCAGATTCAACTACCAGTTGAGTTCAGCTGTAGCAGGGGTTGAGCTTGGATTGTACAATCGAGCCTAAAAAGTTTATATGTTAATAAAAATACAATTAGGTTAAAAAATAAAATATATATTTATTTTTAATATAAAATTATTAATATCAAACAAGTACAAATTCACAGAACTGTATGATGCCTACATTATAAAACAAAATTAAAAAATGATCAACAATAATATTGCTCTACTTCCTTTATAAGTGGGTACTGAAAATTAGTAAGAGATGCACATAGTTGAAAAATAATGGAAATTTCTGATCTATAATGGTGAGGCACCTGCTGTAAAATATGGAAGCACTTTATCCTACGTATAGCTCTTTCTACATGAATTCGTGCTTTTGCAATTTTTTGTGTTTCATAAACTTGAGATTTGGTAAACTGGGGTGTACTTAAAAATGGAGGAATGTTTAATGACACTCCTTCAGGAAGTAAGTCTTTGATTAAAAAGCCTTTATCAGCCAATATTAAATCACCAGAAACCATTTGTTTTAACACTCCACAATTTTCAACAATTTTTTTGTCTGAGGTGGATCCTGGGTATGCTTGGCTGACAAACGTTATAACACCATTTGGAGCAACTCCAACTAAAATTTTCCAAGTATTTCTATGCTTATATGAACTATATGTTAATCTTTGATTTTCCATGCTGTTGGGTATTGCCGAGTAAATTTCTGTACAATCTAAAATTATTCTGCAATTTTTAAAACTTGAAAAAGCAGTTGGAAGACATGCTTGATTTTTTTTTCTTGAGGGTATGTCCTTCATTAATTGTTTAAAAAAGACTTCATGTAGGGCATATATCCATGTCATAACAATGTTTGTGACAGTACTTGTACTACAGCTAAATCGAAGTGCTAAATCTTCATGGGGTAAATTTAGCCTTAACTTCATCAAGGTCATCAGGATTTGATCAATTTTTGGCATTAATTTAACATTCCATCCGGCATAATATTTTATCTTCAAGTCCTCCATTGTTTCAACCAGTATTAAAAATAAAGCATTTGTTGGTATGCCTGTGTACATAAGAATTTGGGAATCATTGTTCTTAATATGTTCATAACTGAAGCGAACAGACAAATTTTTCAATTTTGTAGTGGCTTCTTCAAGTTCTTTTTTTAAAAAATAGTTCTCTGCTTCTATTGTAGCACTGGATGGACCTTGTAGGCTTTTTGAAGTCGAAGGCATGCTTATATTGTTTATATTAGCTGCTGCATTTTCTTCTTCAGGGATACCTGAGGTTGGAGACACAGCTTTGCTAGTTGTAGAGGTCCCTGCTACCTGATCATCTTTGGTTAAAGGCATTCGTTTTCTATAAAAACCAAAATAGGTCAATATTTTTTGTATTGCAGAAAGATAAATATTACAATTTAAATAATATAAACAAAAACAAAACTACTAAAGTTTATCGATTCTAAATACCTTCTTTCTGGAGATTCAAAGGTAAACTTTCGTTTTCTATTGAATTCAAAAATAGTTGGCCCTTTCTTCCTATTCTGTTCAACAAAATGACAACTGCAGACTAACGAGCATTTTGAAGGTTCTCGATCTTGCCTCCTAAAAATTGAAAGTATTATTTAATATTTCAAATTATAATGTTTGCATGGGCTTAAAATATTTAATTATAATCTATAAAATTACCTTATCATGGTAATCCATTTTTTTCGCTCTTGTAAGTCAGCAGGGAATTTGAAAAATTTACAAATTTTTTGTTCACTGTAGTGCTTACATCCAGGTACAAAACACATAACCATATTTAAAAATGTCGATTAAACCGCTCAACCTACGAAATAAGTAATAAAGAAAAACATTTTAAAAATGTTATAAAAGTTTTCATGAAAACAAAACAATGCAACATAACCTAAAATATCTAAATTGATGAAAATATATTATACAGCTCATTACCTTTTTAAAAATATTTGCGGATATCCTTACTTTGATCAAACTTTACCAAAATATGTGCCTTTCAACTCTTATTTACAACACGATTAGCAATAAATTAAAAATTAAAACTTTCTTATGGACAATTTGCATGCGCAATCGATTTTCTTGGAAACCTTTTTAAAAACCGCGCTGCGTGTGACGTCAGCACTTAGGTAGTCTATTTAGTTAAAAATCATTAGAATTTAGGTAGAATTGCAGATAATTCAGGATTATTTGAATATATTTAAAAGATAAAGTTTAATTTTAAAGGGTTGTGCGTCACTGTACGTTTTGTTATGTGATTCAATGCCAATAAAATCGTGAAAAAGTGCCAGTGCTTGCGCGCTTGCGCTTTGCAACAGTCTGCAAAACACAGTGTCGAGACGATTATTACCGGTCACTGGTCACAGTCAGACATGAGTCTTGGTCGGAGAGTGCTAGTCGGCACTATGAAATTGAGTGAGAGAGAGAAGGAGAACGGTAAACAGTTTTGTGGACGGGCGACTTTGTGTTAAGCTAAATCAGTGCTAAAATTCACCTTGGTTATATAATGCTAAATGACGTTCAAAGTTTACCGCTCTACCGTGATTGACATTAGTGACAATAGAATACATTGAAGGCAACTTTTAATTAATGAAAACAGTACATACGAGTCGGGCCCGTTGATATGATTAACCTACTAATTTACGATATTGTGTTAGTGTGTGATGAATTGAATCGTTAGTTCAAATATGGAAGTGACCCCGCATCTTAAAAGTGTTTTGAAAAACTACCAACACAGCGCTACTAAAAGTCTTCAAGGACCCGGACTTTCTTTAGTTACTGTGAAAAATGAGATACCTTCTCCAGAAATTAAAGAGGAAGAATTTGTACCCGCTTATTTTCCTGTTCAACAAGTACCTATACTCACCATCCCCGACACATCATGTAGTGAACGTACTGAAACTATTCTCGAAGGTGAATCCATCTCGTGTTTCGTGGTTGGTGGAGAAAAACGCCTTTGTTTACCACAAGTTTTAAATTCGGTTCTTCGTGATTTTAGTTTACAACAGATCAATCAAGAATGTGATCAATTACAGATTTATTGCTCCAGGTGTACCCCTGATCAACTGAATGTGCTTAAAAACCAAGGTATTCTACCGAGTGGTGCTCCTAGTTGTGGTTTAATTACGAAAACTGACGCGGAAAGGTTGTGCAGTGCCTTGTTGTATGGACAAGTGACTACGGAACTTCGACCTCGTAAAGGGGCTACTTCTATTCCCATATACCACGAGTGTTTTGGCAGAGCCAGCGGATTGTGTTATCCCGAGTTGTACATAAGCAAAAACGCGAAATGTATAGAATGTGGTGATTGTCAAGCGGGTTTTTCTCCACAACAGTTCGTATGTCACGTTCATAGAAATTTAGAAAACAGAACTGTGCATTGGGGCTTTGATTCAAGTAATTGGAGAAATTATTTGAATGTTCCCAAAGACCACGTGGAAGATAGTTACGAACAATTTGTGCAAATTTTGAACGACATGAGAGAACAGTATGAAGGAAAAATAGGATTTCCTCCACCGGTTGTTGAACCCATCAAAAGAAAACAGGTTAGTTCATGTTTTATATTATATTTTACCTTCAAAATATTGAAATTCAATGGAATATGAGTTTGAACGAATAATTTAAGAAATAAACAGGTTAGTTCATGTTTAATATTATATTTTTTTACCTTCAAAATATTGAAATTCAATCGAATATGAATTTGAACCAATAATTTAAAAAATAAAGAAACATATTTTTATATGGTTTATTTGCAATAAAAAGACGATGATGACAATTTTAGTTATAGTTAGTTTCACGCTAAATGGTATTGGCTGAACGATTATAATAAAACCAATTAGACCCATAATTTGTAAAACCCCAGAATGCCCATCATAAATGTAAAAGGACTCCGCACAAATCTTATTCAAAATGGATCCCAATCGAATCGGCTGAAAATTTAGTATGATGTCCTGGTCAAAAGTCTCCATTGACATTGGCCGAATAAGATCTAATGGATAGTTTTTGAGATACAGGCTGTCGAAAATGCGGAAAACGGGTTAGTCCACTTGAAGAGATAATGAACAATAGGGTTATAAAATATATTTCCAATAGTTGAGGATAATCTTTATAAGTTCGAATGAAACGTTTATATGACATTTATACAGGGTCATTCCTGAATTAATAATAACAATAATAATAAGAACTATGAAATAATGATAACAATAATAAAACGATTTTTTAGAATGAGAGGGAGCATTTAAAGAATTGAGTAGGTAGATCAGGCTTTTACTTGATGAAGATCCATACCTACTGACACGATGAAATAAAACAGTTTAATTTGTTTAAATATTCATTAAATAATTTCAATTAATGTTCAATTTAAGCTTGTAACGCGTTTCGGTAATACCGTAGCTTTGATAAAGCGTCTCAAGATTAAATTGAACATTAGTTCAGATAATAATATAATCAAGATTTGAACAAATTTAATTATTTATTGAATCAAATTATAGAGGGTGGGATGAATTTTGTAATAAATCACATAAGCATGTGTCCACTAAAGTGATAGAATTCAATCCTACTGACTAAAGTTTCAACTGTCTTGTTTTAATAATTACCTATTGAAGAACACCGTGAGTGTAAATATTGACAAACGTGTTGCACATAAGATTTATGTGAAAATAAATACTGTTCGATCCTGTAGCACATTTTCATTTTTAACTTGATGATTTTCTACACAATGGGATTAATCCAGGTAGTTTATTGCAGTTAATAAGCCGAGTGATAAGCCAATACGTGTTAGCGTGAAACTTATTATAGTACTTTCCTGCATATCAGAATAAAAAATATAAATTTACCATCCGTAAATACAATTTAAACTTAATGGCCAGGCAATTTTCAGCTAACGGGTTGGCAAAACTTCAAGACGTTGTCAGATCAATTGGAAAAATTCCGCAGTTTTGACACGATTGAGGTTAGGTTTATCATGTCATTTATTGTTCATTAACATCGATCATCGTCTTTACAAGTTTTTCTGGTTTTCCTGAATTCATTGTTTCTTCAAAATTGGAAAAATAGGTATTTTTGTTACTAATTAATTAAGCAAATCTGCAGTGTGTAGTAAAACGCATCAAAATGCCCAAGAAGTGAAATGTCGTGAAATGGTTATATATATCGTTGATAATTTATTTTTGATCAGAATGCCACAATTATTATCAATACAAATTGTATATTATATTTAAATTTAATCAGTTGAATGTTTTTAATAATGGGTTAGCTACCTTTCCACCACGATTTACACTTTTCAAACCATCTTCAAATTTAATTCGGACAATAATAGACAACGCATCCAGACACGTTGAAAATTATCGTATGAAAAAAATAAAATTGCAAGCGACGTTTGACGTCTCCTCTTAGCACATATAAAGTGCACATGAAGAACTTCTTTTGTACAAAGTTTCAGCTCTTGCAATTGAAAAATGATAAAGACATGATTTTCCTGATTTTCTCAGTTCCTAATTTATCCGATTGACTCGCTCGACCCCTCATTTTGTTCGTATTTTAATTATCTACAATTTATAACATACCATTGAGATTGCTTCAGTGCGTTTGCGCTATACGAAAAAAAATAAAAAATTAAAATTAATGTTGTTTTCGTGATGACATAAAGTGTACGTTCATAATATATCGAAAACTGACAGTATAATTGTCAGTCAGACGACGGGGTAAACGCTTCTCGTGGTGTGTTTGTGAGTTATTTTTAATTTTTGTCTTAAGTTTGGCTAGTAGTGGAAAAAATTGTATATACACCATGGTGGTGAAGACATTTATAAACCTCGCACCTAATTCCGCTCGAGACAAAGCCCCCCGCGAAATAATTTTGGTGCTCGGTTAATAAAAATAGTCTTCACCACTTTGGTGTATAGTATACTACTATATCATGGCATCTTCCGTTTTCTACTACGATTTTTGCTCGGATTTTTGTCTAAAATTATTATACTCGCATGCTCCATTGCTTGGCCTATTACTTTCAATTGTTGCAATTAGTGGAAAATTGTCAATAATTTATCCTCGAATTTGTCCAACAGAAAGACTATTGGTATTTTCATTATTTTACTAACTTAGCTAAGCCTTAGGGAGACTATTTACTTTTAATACAGTTTTTATTATTGTTTGTGGTAGAAATACTTTACTAGTAAATTAAAACCGTGACTTTTACCATAAAATATAATTGTGAGGTCAACTTGTGGTAACATGAAGATTAAAACTTGGACAAATATTTTTTTTGGGAATAAACCTGGCATAATTATCAACTAAAATAAGTTAATAATAAATTCAACAACATAAATAAAATATGTATTACTCTACTGGTAAAAACCAAAGAGAAGCACTATTATAATTAAAATCTTATTGATAGATCTCAAAAAGTAGCTCAGGGTTGCCAAATTAAACATTTATAAATTACTAGTGGACCCGACAGACGTAGATCTCAAAAAGTAGCTCAGGGTTGCCAAATTAAACATTTATAAATTACTAGTGGACCCGACAGACGTTGTCCTGTCTTGTCTTATGACATTATACAAATTTTTATTATTTTTATTTTGATAGAAAGAATATATATCTTGAAAATTGGACTTTCCTGAACGTTGTTACAATTTTTCGGACAGGTATAAACCCTGTGAATATAATCCATCCAGTTATTTACACGCATATAAAATTGAATCTACACTTGAGATTAACATTAACACGACATTTATTATATGTATTCGATTGCCATGCTGCAACCCTAATGCTCATCTGTGGATGACTCGGTGGATGAAAAGAAAAAAATTTAAAATCTCATTAAAAAATAGGGTTTGGTGATAGAAGGATAAAAATTTTTGTCAAAAAATTAAAAAATATTTTTGGGTTGGACCACCCTTATCACTTAGGAGTATGAAAAATAGTTTACGACCAATTCTCAGATCTATCAAATATGCACAAAAATTTTCATAAGAATCGGTCAAGCCGTTTCGGAAGAATTTGGCAACAAACACTAAAGCTAGGCATACACGGAAGGGATTTTCTAACGATCTGGTCTGGTACCGATCAGTTCGTTCAAATTTTCCGTTTTTTAATGTGCAACGACAAACAAGATCTGTGAGCGATTAGGGGCCCTATTCACTAACTTGTGTGAGTGGTCGTGTAGGACCTCTCTCTGACAATTTAGCTTTACTGCGCATGTCACTATCCTGAAATTATAAAATTCTTATTCAGGAAGGATAATAAAATGGTCATCAATACACGAGTATTCTACTGGGTAAAACCAAGAGAATTGTTAGATTTTGAGAGAATGGATTTGTGCACATTGTCTTTGGTCATAGAATTAGATAGATAAAGTTAAAAGTAGAGTAAAGGCCAACAATGAACAAAATGGAAATATAAGATTGTAATGTAGTCACCCGACATAGGTCATGTCTCTCTTTTTAGTCCATAAAATAATGAGTAAATATTAGATGCATTTTAATTTTTTGGAGTTTAATTGTTTAGTTTTTGGACTTAAATTGTTTAATTTTTGTAGTTGAGTCGTTTAGTTTTTGGAGTTTAATTGTTCAGTGTTTGGAGTTTATTTATTGTTTTTAAAATTGATGATGACTAGTTGGTGATGCAAATGCTAGTAGACAATGTTGAAGATGCCAATTCTTGGATTGGCCATTTGGGACGCTATTCAATTTTACTTTTACTTCTTTCCAAAGTTGTTGGGCTTTTTTATATGAAAAGCTTGCGGTGAATTGGCCCCTACACAACTCTTCATGTTGATTCATAAAGTTTATTAATATTGTTTTTTGTGCCTCACACAACATTTTCTTTTCAATAAATTATAAAAAAGGATCTAAAATCGTACTCTTTCCTCGACTCTTTTTCTCACAACACATCCAATTGACCATAAACAACAAAGTACAGGCCTGACGAGAACTGTCATTGGGACAGTAGAAAAAAACGTAAGACACATTGCCGCTACGAAAGGAACGCCTTCATAGTATTTTGAACTCCCGAATGATAGGTTGCGCTTGCGCGTAATCTAAACATCAACTAATCAAATTTTTTAAATCAATGATTAGGGTTAACGTTTGTGATACATTTAAACGCTTCATTATTGTAATATCTAGATTAGGGTTAATCACAGACCTGCTTTTATTCCATTTCTTGTAACGTAATGTCTTGATAGGACATAAACAATAGATGACGCACACCAAGAAGGGCATTATATGGACTCTATGTTTTTGTTACTCTTTGATCGTTTGTCCAAAACCAAATGTATGAGCTAATACACGTGTGCCATACGATCATTATAAAATGTTTGTTTGTTAACTAATTAGTAACAATGACTGACTGTATATTTTCAAGTTATATCTGATGGGATATTAATTTCCTGAAAACATTTTGGTAAAAGCGTAAATAGTTTTAATTTAAAATTAGTATATATACCGAGATATATACCGAGGTGGATACCAAAAAGTTTCTTTATGAACGAACAAAATTTAATTTAGTTGAAAATGCGGTAGTAGGAAAAAAATAGTTCACTAACCTCATGCCACGTGTTCGTCCTCTAGCCACAGTACCCAATAATGTGGATTTCATATGGATATTTTCTTAAAATTATTATTGTTCCAAGGACCTTTCAATGATTGATGACTTCAATATTAGTTATTTTCTTGGTGTCTATAGTTTGTTTAAAGTCACTGTGAAATTGAAATACTTTAAAGAACCTTTTGCCGGTGCCGATTTTACACTGACATTGCGGCAAACTATATAGTGAGGAACAATATATTGGCTATATTTATACAGGGTGATTTTTGAGTATACAACGCCTCGATTATCTCGAAAAAAGATCGTAGTAATGCGAAATGGTCGGTAATTTATTTTTGGGGAACAAGCATAAACAAGCCAAAATGATGATTTCCAAAAAAATATATGTCAGTTGACTACATTTTTTTGTATTTATGCTCAAAATGCTTCCAGCACAAATGACCACCGCTAAGAGCAAACATTTTAATTTAAAAAAATATATTGAAGGTAATGATAAAAACAAATATAAAATTTATTTTTCATCTAAAACAAACAACAATGCATATGCATAATGCTAATAAACGCATAAAATTGAGTTTAATCTTGAAAACAAGGTAACAAAACAAACAAAAGAAAAACTATTTTTAAAACAGCATTTTTGTCAAATCTTCACCTTCGCCTTTACACTTTGCAGAGATAAAAATCTAAAATTTTGGAATAAAATTGCAAATAAAACCAATTGGTTTTAAAAGAAGTCTCAAGGTTATCATAAAATCGCCTTCAGCATGGCAAGGGCCCACTCTAAAGGATGTCTTTAAAATCAAAAATAATGCTTCCGTCAAGATAATTAATACTGAGGATAATACCAAACATTTTTGGAAGCTTAAAAAAATTAAATATCGAAGAAAAATGATTTTACATATTATTTTAGTAAATTATTATAATTAACTAATTTGTCTTTTTACTGAGGCCTAAATATTTCGATTGGTCATGGTTTCCACTGATTCGAGAAAATAAAATGGCCGAAAAGTAAATAAAACTATTTAGTCGATCATAAAGCAACGACAAGATCAAAGGGTTTTAATGTATTTGCATTTTATACCGTTTTTGGAGCACATAATCAGCACCAAAGCAAAGTGCGATGTGATTAAAACTTCTTAACCTTAATATAACTTGTAATAAATGTCATTCGGTTTTAAAGTAAATATAACCTAAAAATAAATCGAACTATTTCCTTCCTTACATATTTTAAAATTGACAGTGCGCTTACATTCAATATATTTAAGACTTATGCCTTCCGCAGTGACTGCTAATATAGACCGGTAGCCTATGGCACACCTAGGCTACATTATTTTTAAATGGAAGCCGTTTTCACCATCAAGCTTAATTTGGAAAACAAGTAGAATAAAGCTATTGCCTTGAAAAACAAGTAGAATAAAGCTATTGCCCACTACCCAAACTTGCTAAACGACGCTACAGGGGACATGTTAATTTTCAACATAGCTTTATCACGGCATTTGAGATTAATTATATAGTTATAATGTGTTTTATTTAAAGACAAGTTGTAATAGTTACTTTAAACTATAACGTTATGATGTAGAACGTAATAAAACCAAACAATCTGCAAGTCGTTAATAAAACTAACTAATTTTAAAGTTGCTTCAAACCAAGCCATTTTCTTAAAACCAGTATATTTTTATTTACCATGATAAAACTGTTTTAAAACTCAATTAAATCCAAAATGTTTTTATTGTGAAAACTTGGAATTCATGTCCGATAGAGCGTTTTTGACTGGAAGTTAAAGTATGGACAAAGGATAAAGTTTGAAACGTCAATAATAGTGCTCATGAAATATTAATTTATCAATTACCGATTGGCCAAAAACTAAAAATATCTATTGGTGAAATGTTAGTAGAACCGCAGAATTATTTCAAAATTTTCTCGATTTTAACTCCCAAGACAGATATATAATTTACATATATATCTTATATCTTGAGGCGCTATGAAGTTGAAACTACTAAACAAAAATTGACAAAAAAGAAAAATTCTCCACTCTTTCATTTAGAGGAAAAATCAACAAAATCAGTGATACGAAAAATAAAACTACTAATGTACAATGAGTGAAAGCGTATTTTCTTTGTTATCCTCAAGTAGACTTTACTTTAAAAATAATTTTCTTCCGACAAATCACACATTTTCTAAGTGTTTTTATAAAACACGCCTTGAAGCCAGTTCATTTATATTTTATAGTGGATTGCCGTGTTCGTTTATAGTTTCACCCAATCCGCTGAATGTTTCTTAACTTGTAAGGTAGTAACGAACTCTTCTCCAATAACATCGAAAGACAAAACAAATCTCATAATTCCATGGAAAAAAAAGTTCCTATAACAGACGGATACTCCTATTCCACAGTATTAATGAGTGTTAATTGCACATAAAAAAAAACACCTGACACGTTGTTATACTGAGCAGGATCGTTGAAAAAGAAGATAGTTACGGGACATGTTGTTATTTGTAGGACATGATCTTTGGAAAATAAAATAGACCCAGTGGCGGCTCGCGGAGTTTGGCAAATTTTCTTATTCCCTACCTATTTTTATACTTACAATTTGAAACGATGTCACTATTTAGTCTGGCTACCCGTCAATCATTCATATTTCTTGTTTTTTTATTAACTACTAAGTTGTTCATACTTGGACGGGGTATTAATTTATGTTCAAATTGAGGTTAAGAAATTTATAATCAACATTATCTTATATTCTATATTATTCACGACTACTCGAACCGATTGCTGAACACTAACTCTAAAGCTACATCCTCAATCAATCTGCTAGCGAAGTGGCACTTCAGCTTTCAGCACGTGTGCTGCATTTTCATTGTTATTTTAAGGTAACGCGGTAATTAAAAAGTTCAACTTCTGATTATTCTTGAAAATAAAAGTAGTTTTCTACTTATCAAAGACAACAAATCAATATAATTACGATATTAGAAAATAATGTATGTTTGTTTACAAAGATAATAAAATAAAATAGGGTTAGGGTACCTAAATTATTTTTCCCATGATTAAATGCGCATGACACAATTCGGCTCGCTCCGAAAAAGCTTACAGTTTGCAAGCTTGCACTTCCAAATCGGCGCGCATTTCAGCACGAAATTGAATTGAGGATACTTACGTTTAAACGTCATTGTCCCAGCACGCGTGCCGAAGTGCCACTTCGCCACTAAATTGATTGGGGATGGGCCTTTACACTTGAACTTGCCATTTTTCTAGTTCCAGAAAAACAAAAAATCAATACACTCATTTATTCTGCTAAAATTTGAACGTCAGCTTAGCTGTGAAATATATTTGGTTTTTCAACGAATCTACACGGCCTTGTCCTC
>CAJUYG010000077.1:77279-136514 GCA_910591675.1 Galerucella calmariensis | reverse complement strand
GCCTTGTCCTCAACCCGAGCTTCCACTATTCAAATAAAAGCGCCAGCCAGATTTAAAGTCATACTCGGGCGTATAGGTTTTCTGATCAAATCCATAATAATAATAACAATAAATGAGGCGCTACTGGATACATGTTTCTAAATACTAATACAGGTTGTTTTATTGGAAAAAAGAAAAACTTGAACGTTGTCTCGAAAATATAGGAAAAGATGACAGAAAAGCGATTCAAATTGAAGTTCGGAGGGAATCTGAAAACAGTACCTAGCGGATTCAGAAAAGGAAGAAGTATTTTCAATTATATAAAACGACATAATAGGGGCCTATTCTGTAACTCTTCCTCTAAAATTTTGAGGCCGTTAAAAATTTAACCGGCGCTAAAATCAAATCGGTATTCGCTAACCACATTTTGTAGATGTTGCTGGTGAAGCCTTGATTGAGGAATTAATTGCAAACCACGAAAAGTAAGAAAAATTGTTAGGTTGTATTTGAGATAGTTTAAATTAACAATGTTTATATTTATATTCTTAGGTCTAAATACCAGGTGTTTCACAAATATGGCACAATAAAAGTTTACGAACCCCTCGTACCACGCCACTGGCTTATTAGAATTTGACATCATTAATACTGTTGATATGTTTTGAAAGGACAATAACCTACAAAAAATTTTAAATTTGTACTTCCATCCCCGAGAAGATTAAATGAAATGTTTATTTTTTCTGCACCTCCTAACAGCCTGTATCTCACAAATGTAAGACGCAGTCTCGATTAAATAAAGTATATAATACCGAACAGAACATTGATAGAGGTAGGTACCGCCGTAGCGCAGGGCTTAGCGTAAGGGCTTGTAACTGAGGGGTCCCGGGTTCGAACCCCGGTGGTTTCGCTTTTTCAATTTTCAAAATATTTAGCTTATTTATCAGAAGTGGGATGAGATCTACGATATGTCCACATGAGGCCATAATGTGATGTGATAGTGAGAGGGGGTGACTGGAATGGGCGTGCGGGCGTCAGGCTCGCCCGGAGAGCGAGATAGGCGTAGGCAGGCAAGGCATCAGGCTCACGAACGAGAGTGTGAGATAGGTGTACGCACAGTGTCCAGCACTCTAGGTAAGTACCTCGAAGACGAGGAACGGAGCAGGATGGCCGAATGTAAGACGCAGTCGCGATTAAATGAAGTATATAATACCGAACAGAACATTGATAGGTAGGAACCGCCGTAGCGCAGGGCTTAGCGTAAGGGCTTGTAACTGAGGGGTCCCGGGTTCGAACCCCGGTGGTTTCGCTTTTTCAATTTTCAAAATATTTAGCTTATACAAACTAAGACGGTTGGAGAAAAGTTGCATTTGGGTATTTTAAATATTTCTTAACGATCTATCATGCCTCCAATTCACGGTATTTATTTACGGGACACCCTGTATAACTTATAATAATCGCATGCAAGAAACCAACAACAGTTTATGTAGAGTGATTTGTGGGTTAGTTTACCTTCTTTTTTATCAAAGCTGGTCTCTACCTTAGCTATTAAATGACAAAAGCTTGAAATTTTAAAGGAACCCTTTAAAATAAATAATTTTTAACCGTCCTCATGTATACTTGCAGAATATCATTTCAACCAAAATTTTTAAAGGCCCGTTAAAAACTTATTTTTAAGAGGCCTCTAAATTTTAAAGGATTAGTTACAAAATAGACCCCATATTCGTTAAAATATACCCTTTATTGTCAACAATCAAATTGTGTCTCTTTCAACCCAAAAAAACCACTAACTATATGTAGATAAAAATGTACTATTTTCTATCCCAGGTCAGGGCATCAGGTATATGAAGGGTGAACCATCCCACAGAGTCGTGCATACTCATGACCAGTATTCACAATCGAAGCAATAAAAAAAAATTACTGAATTTTTAGACCTCGTGAAAGCTTTTGACGCAATCCCTAGACAGGCACCGAGGGGGAAACCGCTGACCAAAAGTTCTACACTAAAATACCATATTTGACAAATAATACCAAAATTACCAACTTAAAATACCAAAAATTACCAGAAAATACCAACATTACCTCAAACACGCGAGTCGACACGGTTATATCTCTATTTTTTTTAAATACCAAAATATTACCAAAAATACCATACTAGTGTACACCAAATACCATCAGCTGTTTCCCCCTCGACAGGAAGGAGGCTACTTACAGACAGAGGAATAAATGGTAGAATAGGGTATAAGCATAAATTTTGCTATTGGTGGAAATTGACGCTAACACCTTGCATGCCTATTTTTCCAAAAAAATATAAACTTTACTTTAAACACGACTTTAAAAATCATAAAATATGAAAGTCCACCAAAACGCGCTTTACGTCATAAAGATGGCTGTCCCATACTACTTACTGTCAAAAAAACATAATTACATAAAAACGGATCATTAATAATATTTGAAAAATTTTTTTTTTACAATGATTAATTTGTTTTTACTTTTGCAACAACGATAATTATTAATAAAAACCTGAAAAATGAACATTTTTCAATTTTTCCAACGGGGATCTATTGTGAAGCCTTTCAAGAATTGCTTCAAGAGAGGAAAAAAATCTCAAATTTATAGTTTAACAATAATTATCACACTTGCAATGTTCATGTTCAAACAGAAAAAAATTATTAGTTAACAATTGAATAACTAATTGAAAAATTGTGATAAAAATTTTTTTCAGGCGGATTATTGTTCATTTATCTATCCAGTAAACCCCTGAATTTTTTCATTTCTTAAATTTCATATTTAATATGTTAAAATAATGTTTATTAATAAAGTGTCCAAAGTAGGCGTGGCTTACACAGAACACCCGTTTTCGTCCGTATTTTCATCCCTCTGGGAAAATTATAAATATTTGTCCTACAGTTCCGGGAGTCGGGGTTTTTTTAGGAAATTTCCTCATCTTTTCAAATCTTTTTTTAATTTGAAAAATCTTTATTAGTTTTTGAGATATTTGCAAAAAACTAAACCTTTTTTTTTAGTTAATTGTTGATAACTTTTGCAATTTTTGTTTACGGAACTTCATTTTTTTTTAAAATCATCTAGATGCCATCCCGAATCGAATGACACCTCTATCATAATTTCGGAGACTGCTGAAAAAAGTTGGCCAAAAAGGCACTTTTTGACTAGACTAGTATTGACAAAAGTAAACAAACAAGAGATATGACATCACACGTATCATCGGTAGCGTTCGGAAATCCTCGGGTGTTGGTCGGAAAGTGCATTGAAATTTGAATTTTATTTTAAAATTTTCAAGTAATTTCCAATGGAAACTGGTTTATTTCCTATTACTAGTAATTTTTGATATCAACTTTACTATTATAAATTATTATCTAAGCAAAATATGATATATGCGTGTACTCTATTATATTATTTATACAAAAAATAATATGATATCAGAAACATTTACTACAAATAGAGGGGGTTAGTTTTTATATATTTCACTAGTAAAATTTCCCATATTTCGATCAATCCAAGTTTTGAACTGATTTCATGTGTAAAAAAAATTCGATGTCGAAAAAATTTCGCCAATTTAATTAAGTTGAAGACGGGATGAACAGAATCATTTCGCTTCTCGTTAACAGACTTGTTTTTGCGAAGATCAGAAGCCTCCCACGAAGAAGCTGAAAGCAGTAACAAGAAAAAAATATATCATTGATTTATTATTATAATGTATTAAAATTTTAACTTATTTTACGCATTTTTGGGACTTTAATCACCAGTTTAAGAGCGGTCCGGCTTTGTTGAGAGTTTATTTTTACCTGCGCTTACCGGTACCCTTAAAAATTCCCGAAATAGTATATTTTGTAACAAAAAATTCATTCTGATGAAAATGAGCGGGGTCTACATTTCACACGCATAGTTCCTACACACACACAACGCACCGCAAACGCAAAATCTCCGATAATACTTCGTGAATAATTTCTCCTACCACCACGACAAGACAAACATAGAAGAGGTAAAATGTTGAGAAATACCCATTGGCATCTGGCCTAGTCTATAATTACTTTGAAGAAAAACCTTGGGTGTCGAATAACAAATGAAATGCGACCGTCAGGCGATGTTCACTTGTTTCATAGTCCGTAGGCTTTGAAAAAAGAAAAACAGAACCGGGCTTAGTAGTACTTTAAATATTCACTAATTTTTGGAACTTTAGTTCTTTACGTCAGGTTATGTTTGAGCGACCAGGGGTCGCGAGTCAAAAGATCTGACCGTTACGCGTTACGTTACGCTACGTTATGTTACGTTGCTTCGTTATGTGCCTTGCTTTCGTGCTTGTGCTCTCTCCTTAGTCTCTCTCTCGTTTACGAAGCAGTGATTCATATGCTCCGGCCGGGATTCGAACCCGGGCCGCCCGCGTGGAATGCTAGCATTCTACCACTGAACCACCGATGCTATTTTAAAATTCTATGCAAAGCTGGTATTCGCAGTGCTGGTGATCTACTTGAATTTGTTCGGATAAATTTTTACTATTATTTCCATAATTTTTTTTGCGCGATTAAGGGGTTTCGCACATTTACTTTTCGAAATACAGGGTGTTGAAATTTTGAAAACTTGAATGTTTTAATTCGATAACTTTAAAATGGATGGATAAATTGATTTGACATTTGGCAGGTTGTTTTTAAATGTAAAAGGGCATATTTTGAAAGAAATCGTAGTTTGTGCAACTAGTGTGGATATGATGGCCATATCGCACGAGGACGAAGTTTGAGCACGACGCCGTAGGCGGAGTGCTCATTCGTTCAAGTGCGATATGGACAATCCACACGAGTCAAGCAGCATATTTTTTCTACGACCCACTTAAGAAAAAGTCTAGAAAATAAAAATTTCTATTAACTGTAATATACCTTCAAATTAAAAATTTAACAATTCAATTTTATGTTTCCACTAATTTTGTGGTAAACGTACAGTTCTTGAATGTCCAATTTGTATAATGCTACGGTTTCCTTTTTTAAATATACGATGCTGTTATAAGTAGATTTTGCTAGTCGGACTCCCTCATGAAGGGTACCGTACCATTATCTATAATAATGAATATTCTGCTAAATATTTTAAACGTCTACCTGTTGTCGTTATTAATATCAAACAAAATAATTATTTAAAAATAAAATTAACAATAAAAAAAACATCTTCACGGGGAATCGAACCCGGGTCTACCGCGTGAGAGTCTGGTTTGCTCACTACTCGGCCACCGAGGCTATGCAAATTGTTTATCTATAACGTCAAATGTATTACATACTTTTTGCTTAAAAGGAACTAAAGTTACTACCGTGTGTCCCGCGACACGTTCTACCTTTTTTTCCTCTCAATCTACTTTGTTTTCGAGATACCCTGCCCATCATATACTTATATATAATCATGTAAATGAGCGTGATGAATAATTATTTTTGAGCACTAAAAGGTATCGAGTCTTTTTAAATTTTTATTATTGTGCTAATTGGTACCGCTTCCAATACGGTACTGGCTCTGCAACAAACATGGCGCCTTCATATTGAATTGCTATTTATACATATACTCACACACATTCAGTATGTCGAAATGATTTATTGAATTCACTTTATTTGATCAAACATGAGACTTATGTAATTGTAATTCATACATATAGTTTGCCTCAAAGTATATCGTCTTCACTTTTGCCGGCAATCATAAAATTTTTGGGCCAATTGCAATAATACGACCAATAGCTACTGTAGAAAAGATCACCAGCGGCGGACCATATAAATTATTTTGAAAAGGATCAAATTCACAGTGGCGTAACTATAGGGTGGCAGGGCTGGCAAAATGCCGCGAGCTCAATGTACCTGAATATTTTATTTTATTTGAAAAGTAAATTTTTATGAGTTCTGCTTAAAATCCTTGAAAACTGAGACAACTAAAGACCATAATACAATTTCAAGTTAATCAGGACTACAAACCATTCCCTCTTACATAAGATAGGAGGCCTACGGCCATTAGTGGGACATATACAATACAACGTGTAATTGAGTACGCTGAAAATCTACAACGTGATGATTTTTTCTGATAGGGTCCCATAAAAAGAATTTGTTACGTGCCCCAGATGGTATAGCCAGTATACGCCACTGGGTAAATTATAGATCTGTTTTCGGATCGGTACTTCTTAATGGAATATTTAATACTGCCAAATGAATTCAATATAGTCATCTTACACCCGATACAAAACTTATTGACCTGCCCTTGACTTATCACTCGACAGTTGTTGGGCTTCATTTCAGGTAAAATTCTTTAAAGAAGGTCGTAAATGGTCGTATTTAGATGATTGCTGGCAAAAGCTAAGACGATATATTTTGAGACAAACTATACAAAGACAATTTTATGTATCGTATTTTTTTATAATCATGCCCTTACATAAACTTTCAAAATTCTTCACGAATCTTACACCTTCTCTTCTACTGAATCTTCAATAGTGTTTAAAACATCTTCTCTCTGGACTATATTAATAACGCATCATTTTTCAAGTATAGCAACAGCAGATAGCCGTGAAGCGTCATCAATGTTTAATAGTATATTATGCAACAATCATGTATTAATAATCATTACATGAGAGTTTCATACACTATTTTTTCTACGAAGAAATTTGATTTGAAAAAAAAATATAAAAAATGTACTACCCGGTACTCGAACCCGGCACGTACAGTTCGAAAACAACCTTGGGCCTTGGGCGCCTTGCCCAACTCCGCTACGGAACCACATTGATGAACTAATAGCATAAAGTGTATAGGTATGTCACTATTACAAAATAAGTAATACATTATTGTAAACAAAAATTACTAAGTTTAAATACGTATTTACCTTGGTCATTAAGTATTTTTGGTCTGGAGCTCGACATTTCTTCAAAAAACTGCCGCAAAAGATTCTAACTGTCATAAAACACTGTCAAACATTCTACAGAAAATATTGGGTCTGCCTACTTGGGTATTTGAAAATCTAGATTTCTATTGGTCAATTTTTCAGTTTTATAATGAAAACCAGTGTTATAATTAGTATCATTATGAAACTGGAAATTGGCATTTTTATTAGGAGTAGAAAAAGTTTTTTTTGCAAACATTAACTAAAACCATTGTTGAACAATACAAGAAAAATATTTGATATTTACTAGATACTCATACTATTTCAAGTGCTTGGCAGTGGCGGATCTAGAATTTTATTTTGGGGGGGGGGGGGCAAATTTTAGGGGGGTTTGGGGGGGGGGGGGGCTTCAGCCCGACCCCCCCCCCGTAGATCCGCCACTGGTGCTTGGCAACATAGTCCAGTTATGACAGACGTCATGGAAAACTGTTTTTATACCGTACAGGCTTTATGTGTTGAAACATATTCCAGATGCCAGGTACCGAAAAGAGTAAAAATGACCCAATTTAAATCCCAGTTTCAATGTTCGTTAGATACAGGGTACTGAACTCTTACAGGTATAATTCAATATTTTAATACAGAAAGTATTGTGCCATTGTTAAATATACCTGTATTAAAATTTGATTTATAGCTATTATAAATCACTGGAAATAGATTTTTTAATATCTAAATGAAGCAATGGAGTATAAATTATAGTTTATAATTTTTATAGCTAAATTTCGACAAAGACAAAGAGCTCCATTTTTTTAATTTTATACGGGGTATTTCAAAAATAATGCGGAAAAATTCATGAAGTGATTGCCAGTGTAAAATGATGACAAAATCACTCCCTTCCGAGATATCACTCCTAAAAGATGCTGAGTAAAATTGAGTTTTTCTTATTTTTTTTTCTCAAATTTAAGTAAGGTATGAAACTTGAAATTTTATAATTTACGTGCACTCGCAATGACTAACCACCACATGATTAGGGGGAAATTATTAACCCTTAGTTTACTTGATATCAAATTTGTTTTATGATATTGAGTAGAAACAATAGATTCGCAGAAAAAAATTTTTTCTTCTAAATTATACAAAAAATTACGTATTGAGAGTGGAAAAAAGTAATGATGGAAAATGCAAAAATAAAATACCATTCATAATGAAGGTCGGAAATAATCGCCTCCAGCTAAAATACGTAGTGTGCGTCTCATCGATTCTCGAACGCGCTCAAATATTTGGGGCATGTTTGGAAGTGGTAATTCCTGATCTTTCAAAACTCGCCACACAGATGTATGGCTGATATTTAGGGTGTTGTTAGCAATTTTTCTATACCCTTACTATCCAGTGTGTTTGAATTTTTTTGTATCCAATTAAAGAATTATGATATTGAAATGTAGAATGTTCTTGTCAATATTGGGCATATATGTATGTGAAATTGTCAATTATCCAAAAAGAAGAAGACGATTGTGAGTTGAAGGTGAACATTTTTTTTAATAATTTTAAATATTGAAAAAAATCTGTTGATCTAATAAAGACAATCCTTCACACTTCCCATTTAAAAAATTAGTGGCTGTAACTGTTTTCGAAGGGTAAGGGTAGGGATCACATTTTCACGTTGAACAATGTCAATTTATAATTTAAATTCAACGTGTTTTGGGGATTTTCTGTAAATCGGTACCGGGTATCTGATTAAGAGGTAATCCGCTGTATCTCAGAAACTATTTATTGTACAGATTAGAGAAAAAAATATGTACCAGAAACTCGCATACGAGAAACTACTGGAAAGTATTTTCAGGTTTCCTACTCCACCGCTAGAGGGCTTAGTTTACTATAATATATATAGGACCAAAAAAATTTAAATAATTTTCTTGTATCTTGTTAAGTAGCTGGTAGGGGGAGTGGGAAAGCCGAGTCAATAAAACTGTTGATAACTTTTGTTCCACTTTATGGATTTTGGCAAACTTGGTATCATTTGAAAGGGAATTTAGTGCCTGATAAAATATTTATCATAGTTTTATTCCTGTGGTTTTAACGGTCCCTAGGTGGATAGATAGAATAATTGTTTTGTTTTCAACTTCTTTTGGGAACCTTCAAATACGACACTATATTTTTTAATCATTTACTTGAAAGAGGATGGAATTAACAAAAAAAATAATTGTGAAAACCACATTTCAATATATAATTTCAAGATACTAGAAGGTATGGTTTTACTAGGGGATCGAGTTTTAAATATACTTAAGTACTTAAATTGAAAACTTAACATAATATAGTAGGTATTCTTCCAGATGTCATAAATTGTTGACAACTTAAATATAAAATTAATGTAGAGTGAATTTATGAACCGTTAATATGATATGTTAAAAGTGTATTTTGAATGTTTTCAGAATGCTCCGATTCTAGCAAGAGCATTTAAAGATTTAGCTAAATGTTTAAAACAAACCGGGGAAAAAACCATACAGAAATAGATAAAATAAATGTTCTAGGATACATTGCTGCAGACCCACAATTTAGTGTAAGATAACTAGCTTGTGAAATAGAATAGTATATTCTGTAACAAGGTTAGAATGAAAATTCGATGCATGAGGAAATAGTAGCATCAAAAACTTTCATTTTAACCGAGTAGCAGACTATATTGTCTCCACGATCAAAGATTTTTAATATATATTTTTAAATGGAAATGAGAACAAAAGATAGGAAATTTATATTGCAGAAGTCAATCACAATTATATTAGATAAACACTCAATAATTCAAGAATCATTTTACTTTGTATTAATTGTTATATTTGTACAGTTCTCGAAATGAAAAACTTGTCTTATTGAAGAAATTTTCAACAAGTGCGTATGGTTCGTAGAACTAACAGTCATGATTAGCGGTGTATTAGATCCAGTTATTGATGAGACTAACTTTTTTGCTACATTTATTCAATTTTGCACCTAATTTACCATGTATCCTTCTGCCACTTGAGAAGACTTCCACCCCCATGCCTTCTTGTGTTTCCAGATCTGCTTCTGCGTATGTATATTAAGCTGCGGGGACCATTTTGGAGGGCACGTTCCGGACTCCGCTCATAATTTGGATACCTGATAATTGATTATGTTGCTTCAGCAGTCCCCTGCCGTTATATATTAACAGAGGGTAGCCAAGTGCAATATCTCGGTAACTGAGCGAGCTAGCAATAGGAGCCTAGTGGCACATTTTGTTGCTTTAACGTGGCTTTACCGAAAAATTCCAAAAACAACCCCACGTGTCAAACTCACCCTCGCGTCTACTTGTAGTATTAAGTTACGGTAGCCAACTTCGAGCTAGCGACACAAACCAGGCGGCATATTTTGTTACAAATTTGTTGTATAATTGAAATTTTCCAAAAAATCCCCTTTTCGCCAAAGCCACACCCCTTAATCCAGCGGTATTAAGCTACGGCAGCCACTGTGCAAGACCTCGTCGGCGGAAATAGTTAACCAGGTGGACTTGAATGCATAGCTTGTTGCTTCAAGATGGCCAAATATGGAACATTCTGGAACGAAAAAAATGGAAAGCATTTTGAGCAGTGTTTCAAGGTTATTTTGCTATGTCATATTATGTCAATGTAGTTTGTTTTTGCTTATTTGTTACGTAATAATTGTTGATTATTGTTACAATGATACTGAGTTTGTCAAAATCCTATTTTTATGTATACTTATTGTATCTCGTATCTTCGCTCGGAAAATAGATATTGAAATGCGGGTTTTTTCAATTTATTTTCCTATTCGGTTATTTAACGTCGGTCTATTTCTGCGTGTGAGGTACTTAGGAACCAGTTTATTGAGCCCAACATACATGGACTCGGGGCCTCGGTTTTACGCGGTTTTACGTCTCCTCCGAAAGATGGCATATCAACATTATACCCCGTGCTCATTTGTACGCTGCAGGCTGTAGACGGCGTTTTTACGTGATCACCCATCCAAGTACTAACCGCGCTCGACACTGTTCCACTGTAAGTATCGCATCAGAGGCGTAGTGGAACGCCCAGTGAAATTTGTTAACCACTGGCTTTATGTGATAATTAATACACTTAAATGCATGAACAATAGAGTATAATTCACAAATGATTGTTCACTTCTACGCATGTTTAAATGTTATTGTTATGTTTATAAAATATATCCAAGGTACATTGTTGCTATTTTAATTGAACAAAAACTTGTAAAATTTTTTAAAAATGTTATTTTGTTTCAGGTATGTTCCCAAAAGATTTTGACCTTGTAATAGTAAGTAAATAATTTTATTTAAGAAATGCACATTTTTTTTACAGGATGGTCCTTAAGTAATTGTACATAGAAGTACAGTAATAATCAGGTAGTTAATCACTAAGATGTGATTATCAGTAGTAATAACCCAAGGACATTGATAATTGTTCGAAAAAATTATATGACAGATTTCGAAAGCTTGTTGCTTGGAAACAGACCGACGCCGTAGGCGGAGGTCTGTTGCCTACAAGCAACAAGCTTGAGAAAGTTGTCATAAAATTTTTGAGCATTTATCAATGTCCGAGGGTTATTCGGATAGAAAATTTTTTGTTTCAGTATTACAACCAAATCGTGACATTTCGAAATATTAAATATTCGAAACTTCAAAATCGAAATAAATCAATAGGTATCCATAGCAACGTGTGAAAATTGCCCATGGTCTGTTTTCAGTGTAATGTTGACATGATTGGCTGAGATTGTTCATATGATATAAAATGAGGAAATTTGATTGGTTTTTGGAATTGTCAAAAAATTTTCTCTAAAACTGTTAAGATTTGGGGATACTAACAAATATACCTTTTTTTTGTTGTAATGATGTGACTTTAATTATTTTTTACAAAAGTAGCGTTAATGTAGAAGACAAAAAAGTTTTGAGTACATTTATTCCGCATACGTGGCCTATGTGGGCGCCCTCTACAAAATACATCAAAATAGGTACAAAATTATGATTACTCATGTCCAAAAACCCCCAACCTCAAATTTTTGTGCATATACGTCAAAAAGCGTTAAAGTTATAGTAAAAAACGAAAATTAAAATGTCATGTATCTCTCTTAGGGCCGGTTGTACAATTATTGTAGCTTAGTGAAGGCTCAAGTGTGAACTCAGGTTCAGCGTCAGATTGCTGTTGTACAAAGTTGGCTTACGGTTGAGCTTCATTTAAACCTTAAGCTTAGTAAAGCCTCCAAGAGGGCAGGTTTAATGTAAGCTTAAGCACGGAACATAAATTGTTATCATGTTCCGTGGCTTAAATGTGAATGAATTGTATACAAACATAACCTGTACTTAATTTAATATTAAATTAAAAGTTTTTCAAAGTTAATTATGGATTTTTTGGAATTTATTGGAATCGAGAAGACCTTGAGTGTATAGAAAGCGTATGAATCACTTTGAATGTTGAAGAGATCATGAGTTTATTCAAAGATTTCGTCTTTCTAAAGAAACCGTTCGCTTTGTGACAGATTGTATATCAGAGGAAATTTCTTGTAAAACTAATAGGTGGCAAATATGACATTAGTTAGGTTATTTGACAAACATATTGTGACCAATTTACTTCATACGCATGCGTCAGTTCGAAAGAAGTTCTACCAACACTGGCAAATATAGGTTTAGTAGAGCTGCTACTGAACCATGTTTGTACAACAGGCTTAAGGGTTGAGCTAAGCTTATATTTTAAGCCCAGCTCAGTTGAGCTCAATTTTAAACTTCAAATGTACAACCGGGCCTTAATATCAACATTTTATTAAAGTTGGTTTAAATCGCAATATTTTGAAGTGATGATTCTACTGTATTTCTATGTACAATTACTTAAGCACCACCCTGTATTAACTAACCGCAATAATTGACGTAAAAATAACAACTAATATTTCAACTACTGATAAGAATCTAAATTACCTTAATCCCATTGCAGATTTAAGTATTTAAGGTGTTATATTGAAATAATTTCTCGAGTGTTTAATAACAAAGGGAAACCACACAAAAAATATCACGTCAGAAATTCTTAAATCCTCTTAGAAACAATTTCTATCGATATTTTTTTTAAATACAATTACAATATTAACCCTGAAATAGAATTATAGAAACCATAGAAGTAGAGAAAGTTCTCATGATAATGTATATATTTTAAAATTTGCTTTACTTTAGATATTTATGTAGCGAAATTTGACAATTTATGTTTGGCGTGAACATATTGAAAGTTGTGTGAGATGATAGTCCGTAAAATAATTTTACCTTAAATTATTAGTGTTATGATTCATCATGTATTTATAGTCCTTAGTTAGCTCGTTGATAGTTTTCTGCGTTTTTCAAAATATTTGATACTGGAGACTTTCCAATATCTAAAATAATAGTGTATATAGATATGCCAACAAAATTACTTTTTTTTTGAATATTGGCATTACGTGTAGGTCTAGATTGCTTCGGTTTATCCCTTACGTGACGTGTCTTATTATATTCCTATCCTATTCTAAAAAAAAACAGTTCACATTGATAGCAATTTCAATTGCTTTCAAATCCTCTGTATTGAGTATTGACCAGGTTTGGCACTCTTTCATGAATATCTGTTTGAAACTTTAAAAAGTTCCACTACTAGCCAAACTTAAGACAAAAATTAAAAATAATTGACATTATACTATATGTACTAAAATATTACTTATCCTATGATTTTTAATGGGAAAACGTTGCATATGAACTTCTTTATTGTTGTTACTAAAATTTAACCACTCGTCAATATAATACCATTATTCCTTCAGTTTATAATCACCAATATCAAGTACAAGGAATTAACGGAACCAATTATACGACCAAATCCAAAAAATTTTAAAACGTGGGTTATGCTCCACTTTGAACACATGCGCAGTGATAGTGCGTTCACAACACAAGACCTTTAGTGTAAGAGTTACAGTTGGGTACAAAGTGAGCGTTCATAAAACCTTTAATATATACTTCACACTCTACACCACAGCGTTGACAAAAGAACCACAAGAAGCGTTTACTCTGTCGTCTAACTGACACGTACACTGTCTGTTTTCGCTCATCACCTAATGCATAGATTATGAATGATCTCCTTGTGTCATCAGTCATTTTTGGTTAAGCGCGAATTTTAAACTAATAGCATTTTTATTCAAATAATTTAATCTTGTTATTCTAATTTACAAACACTTACACACTATAATAAACTTAATTTATATACACACTACTTAATGTCTATTAATTTATCTACACTCGGTATAATAATTGTCCTAATTTATCTTCAACACTATTTATATTCACTTTCTGTTCACTCACTGTATACTGAAACTGTTTACCTATTCACTCCATACTGAACAACTCCTCCACTCACTCGAAAACCCGCGTATATATATTGTCCTTCGAATCTCAAGAAAATTCTTGAATATACCACCTCAGCGTATACTTTATAATTCCAGATCATTCGCGATAAACAATTGGCCTCGTACGCTGTTTGAGAACAGTCTCGAACATTACCTGTTCTAGAACCTTTCTAGAAAGGTCGCATTCATAGTTTGCGACAGGACCGGCTTCGGAATCAGTGAGTTCGTAACATTATTATATCATAAACTTTACAGCAAAGGTCTTTTTCTTTAAAATTTTATTAAATGTGTTGACATGATAAAAACACAAAGATTCGAAACAAAATTAGTAAATATATTTACAAAATTCTTATAATTTATGCAAAAAAAGAGAAGAAATTTCTGCTAATTCCTCTGAACGAAAATTGTGTTTTATATGTTATATGAATTCATTAAGTTTGACAATATTTAAAAAAAGTTTAGTATATATACTCTTCAACTTTATCTTGATAGGTAATTTCAAGCAGCACATATGTTAAAGACAATCTTTTGGGTATACAAAATTATTTTCCACAAGTTTTTGTTGAACTACTATCCATGAATTCTTAAAATATTTCAATTTGTCCATTATTGACCTAGGTTAACAATAGAAAACATTAACCACTAATAGAGAAATTCAACTTCTTAGTTGGCTAGAAGACGCAATAATTGTCAACTTCACAGCTAGTAGTGGGAAAAATAGTTTCCTTACCCGTTAATCAGTTACTATTAAATTGTAACATATTTGTAAAGTTTTAATACAACTCTGTAATATCCGTTAAACATCTGGTTGTTAAAGGATTATTGCATTCCAATACTCTATGAAACAATCTTTAAAATTTCACTCAAAATCACGACAAAACAGGCATTGAACTTCTGGAAATCCAAAAATGCTAATATATGCTTTAGAAAATTCGTTATAAAGGCAAAAATGCTGGAAATTATTACTTCAGAAGATATACAGGATCTGCTGTTAATATATAGTAAAGTAATATTCTAGTGAAACTCAGATAATACAAAAACTTGACATCATTGGACCATTCTAAAAAAAGCTTAATCCAACCTAACCATTACTTTCATATCCTCTGTATTGACCAGATTTGGCACCCTTTGGTGATTATCTGCTTGACAACCTCGTCAAAGATTACTACAAAATATTCATCGAGCTTTTAGACCTTTTTTTAAACGCAACAATGTTGAAAATTGTTTCTTTGAATTATTTCAAGAGTATATGAGTTTCATTACACAAGTCAAATTATTATCATAAGAGTAATTAAACCAACATAAACAGTTGAAATAAACATCAAAAAGCTTTTGGGGGGTTATTTATGACTCTTGAAATTAACCTGCTCACAATAGGTTTATAATATTATTGAATTAGGTAGCTCATGTGAAGGTGAAATATATTTCTAGCCAAGCTCAAATGTTGATATTTAATTTATTTTTAAGTTGATTTAATTTAATTTGTTAACATCAAAGATTTTTATTAACTTGAAAATTTTTTGACATTTCCAAGAACCAATCAAATTTCCTCATTTTGTATCACGTGGACAATTTCACCCAATCATGTCAACATTACACTGATAACAGACCATGGGCTATTTTCACGTTGCTATGGGCACATATTGATTTATTTAGATTTTGAAGTTTCAAGTATTTAATATTTCGAAATGTCATTTGGTTATGATACTATAAATTAGCAAAAAATTTTCTATCCGAATAACCCTCGGACATTGATAAATGCTCAAAAATTTTATGACAACTTTCTCAAGCTTGTTGCTTGTAGGCAACAGACCGCCTACGGCGTCGGTCTGTTTCCAAGCAACAAGCTTTCGAAATCTGTCATAAGATTTTTTCGAACAATTATCAATGTCCTTGGGCTATCACTACTGATAATTAAATTGGATCCGTTTTTTGTACCAAAAATACCGTAATTTTACGATAGTTAGTTAAAGATCCTTTCTATATTTAGCAGGCACGATCATAACATTTGCCAGTCGAAAATATATCAGATGTATACTATGTTATGTCTTTTACATAATGGCACAGTTTGTTTTCTACTAGGATTTGTGTATTTACCTATTGCTTGGCCTAGTATGTGTTTCCAGATGTTCCTCGTTTTCCAAAAAATTTAAAAAAAAAAAAAACTATTTCCAAATGGCAACAAGTTTGAACAAAATCTGTCAAATTATTTTCTAATTTATGGAACTCGCGAGTTATATTTGACTAGATTATTTTTTGATTCGAAGTAGTTTCTAAAATCTTTTTTGTTATTTCTGCATCAGAAAAAGTACTAAACCGATAATTTTCACCCATTTTATATATCGCTTTGACACAATTAGGTAATTATTTTGACAACTATCTGACACTTGCTAGACAAATGAAAGCCACATTACACGAGATTTATTCCCACTATAATAATGACATAAAGTGCTTTCGATTATTCACTTTTGGCTGCTAGTAGCAGCTCATAGTGACTGAATTCCGTTCGTTTATTACCGGGCGTGACGCCTAGTCTTACCTTCCCCTTGCCCCTCAAGCACCGAAAAGTATGAGCTTCAAGCCAGGGACATTAAATATTTGACGTTTATTTGAAGGTTAAGATTGTGCCGATTACGATTTAAACCTTACTAAAAATATCTAAATATGCAAAATTATATTATCAACATTATAATTGAAAACTTTTCTTCTTACAACACAGGAAATTCATTGGCATTGGCACAAGACAAGTGGTTTTGAGGAACCTATAGAGTCTGTACAGAAAGTACGAGGAGTAATAAATCATTCATTTAAGAAGATTTCATAGACGTACCAAAATATATTTTAAGAGGGTATACCGTAAGGTACATTTTGTATTGAACGAATGAGTTGCAGCTATGATAAAGAATATACGATTTAGGCCAGAGGTAACGGGATGTACTAATTTTAATAAAAAAAAGTGATAGAGGTACATACATTTTAGTAAGTTTGATAAAGAAAGGCAACACAGTTTATTCATAATAGAAAACAAACCCATCTGTAACAATAATTATTGTATATATTTTTGTATATATGTGTGTATAAATGCTGGATATACAGTTTCAAATCTTGGCAAGATGAAAACATTAAAAGCGGAAGGCAGGCATTCGTGGAAGGTTTGTCGTTATGTTTGCAGCCACCATCTGGAAAAGGAAAAAGACTTATCATTGTCCATGTTGGAAGTTCTGAAGGTTTTGTTGATGGTGGATTATTAACTTTTATTTCAAAACGCACGGGGGACTATCACGAAGATATGAATGGGGATGTCTTCGAGGAATGGTTTGTTCAAATGTTGGATCTGATTCCAAAAGGGGCTGTTATTGTTATGGACAACGCAAGTTACCATTCACGGTTACGAGAAGCATTGCCCACAAGTCGTTGGCGTAAAGCAGAGCTTTTGGAGTGGCTTATTTCGAAAAATATTAAGTTTCCAAAAGATCCACTAAGGAAAGAACTCTACAGAATTGCAAAAATGAACAAGAATAAATACAAAACCTACATTGTAGAAGAAATGGCTTCTTCTCGTGGTATATCAGTTCTTCGACTTCCCCCTTATCATTGTGAACTTAATCCCATAGAATTAATATGGGCTCAGGTAAAGGGGGAAGTTGGAAAAAAATACTACTTTTAAAATAAACGATGTTGTGAAATTGTTTGAGAGTGCTGTAAGTCATGTTAGTAAGGAAAATTGGACAAACTGTATCGAGCATGTTATCAAAGTAGAGGCAAATATGTTGAAAATTGACAATATTTGTGATGATTTAATCGACCCTATTATTATTAATGTCAACAACGATTCTTCCTCTTCCGAGTCGGATATAGAATAAAATGTAAGTAATAAATGTATTCCAATAATTATTTCTTTTCATTTTTTATTATATTATAATTTAAAACGTATTTTTTTCCCAAAATACACGCCACTGCATTGCGTTATTGCTTATCTGCTAATCCTTTAACAATGAGGAAACCCTAAATTTTGCTACAACTGAAACAAATACGGGGTCGATCTACCTGGTTTTTAGATTTACGGAAGAAATGTAATTTAAAGTAAGAGATTTATCAAAAATTTCATGGTGCTCCCTGTAATGGTTTTGCATACTTAATTAGGGTTTATTACTCCTCGTACTTTCTGTACAGACTATAAAAAAGTCGTGTTCGTTTTGCTCAAAAGTCGTGACGACTGAGGCGTCACGCACAAGTGCTTGAAGCCCAAATAAACGAAAGCAATAAAAATTGGTTGAAACTTACCCTTGTGACAAATAAAGAAGCATTTCATTGGTTTTAAGAAAAAATAATCAAGACAACAGTCTTGGTAATTTTTATCTATTTTCTTCAATAACCTTGAAACTATTTATTTTCATATTATAAAAAATCCTCGCAATAAGCCCTTTCATTCCATATGTCACAGGGCACAGTTTGCAAAAAAAATTATCTTGAAATTTGCCCCCAAAAACAGGCCTCTATATCTAGAAATTTCGTTATTTTCGTGACGCTTTCGTGTTTGTACCAAACTTCTTAGGGGGTGTGCATTAATTAATTACGTGAGGTGTTCTAGGGAGGGGAGGGGATCAAACTAAATCTTTTCATATATCACTTAGGGGGAAGGGGGTGTCTTGGCAAACATCACGTAATTATTTTTCTCGCAGAAAACGGTGTAAAGTTGCGTTTTAAAAAAAATTACGTTAATATTCACAAAATAGTAGTCTTTTGCTAGTCTTCAATAAAAGTAATAAAACAAGTTTTTTTGTTCTCAATAATTAGTGGAGTAGAATTGCCCGGCTAACTCGCTGTTTTCAGGGGGTAGGTGATTCAAAGGTATAACCAAATAAAACCTACATCATCTTGTAGAGGACACTATAGGGCATAGGAAATCGAATTCTACAACTTTTTTTAGTAGGACCGAACTTTGAAAATAGCCCTTAAAGGTCACTGAGCTCGAACTAGAAAAACTGCATTTTTCTTCAAATAAATCGCTGTATTATTTTAAGTTATTAATTTAAAATTCTGATATTTGGTACACTTGTACTTAAGGTGAGAGCGCATCTAATAGCAATTCAGAAATTTTGAAAAAACTTTTTGTTTTTGCCGTAAAAAATTAGGAAAATGGAATTATCAAAATCGTGCATCCAAAACTTCACCCTGTGGCGAGCGATGTGAAATATTGAAAATTTTTATACACATATATCGAGTCAAATGTAGTCCATACATTCAAAAAGTTTTAAAAAAAAAAATCAAGTCGCTAACTTTTACGGTGAAAGAAATATGATTTTTTTAAAAAGCACTTCAAAATGCGCGCTAGCGTCGAAAATCGTTCCCGCGAAATAATTATTGAAGGTTGCGAAGAGCATGCTGAGAAAAACTGCGTAGGCACTGGCAGTGCGTAAAAGTGCTCTTGACGTCTTGTGTGTTTGTTAACAGTGGTGTCTAAATAGTTATTTATGTAACTAGTGTGTAAAGTAGCCTTTTTTTGACGAATGTGAATATTGTCGCATGAGCCGCAGGCGAATGCGACAATCACATGAGTCAAAAAAAGGTCTTTACACACGAATTGCATACAATATTTTTTCTACTAGCGAATATTTAATTAAAATACAAAAGTTAAATAGTAATTTTCTTTACGCACTAGTGCGTAAAGAAACATACTTTACGCACTAGTGCGTAAAGTAAGTTAAATTTTTCTTTAGAAGAATCTTTAACGCTATTATTAATTGCTAATAATATTGTATTTTTTTCGTAAATACTCATGGATTTTTGGGGCAGTAAATCATTCGCAGCATTCTGTGCCACATCTAATATATTTGGTGGTGTATTTGCCAGGTAATCTGAGAGATCGTCAGAGGAATCCATCTTTATTTTTATAATAATCTAAGATAACATCATAGTTTTCTAAAAATATTCAATTCTTAAATATAAAATACAATTGCTTACCCTATTTATAGTCGGAAGATCTCAATTTAAATTTTAAATGTCAGATTCAATTCACAAAGAAATGTCAGTCACTCACCGCCAACTTATGCCTATTTACCGTATTATTTCCAGTACTTAATAATTATTTAACAATAATTATTAGGTCACTTTACCGAATTCTATAGGTTTCTATCTCCAATTTATGAAAAAAACTTAGATTTAATATCCGTTTATTATACCTATATTTTTATAAGACTAGATATCTATAACTACATACATATTGGAATTTTTTCTTTACGCACTAGTGCGTAAAGTAAAACTCTTTACGCACTAGTGCGTAAAATAAAGTTTTACGCACTCGAAAATGTGTCTAAAGTACGTACTTTACACACGGTAGTAGAAAAAGTATAATTTGTGCAATTGACAGTTTATTGGCCATTATGGCTGACGTAAGTGTTATAAGTTGTTTAATTTGCGGAAAACCATGTGATTCGCAAGAGAAAGACTATGTTGATAAACCTACAAAAAAGGGTTTAGTGGCTATATTGGAGGCGGCGGAAAGAAGACATGATGAATTTTCTCAGAATATATTATCTTGTAAGGCTGCGATTCTGTTAGGAAAAACTAATTTCAAATTTCATAGGAGGTGTCGTAGTTCTTACATTAGCATTACGAATGTTAAGTCTAGAATGGAGAGAGAGGAAACCTGCAGTGAAAACGCTCAACCAAGTACAAGCAAAGACTATACTGGTTCCGTAGACTTTGGTACAAGTAGTATACCATTCACTAGAAAAAACCAGCAATCTTTCGACATACGCAAAATGTGTTTATTTTGCAAAAGATCAGGGAAAAAGAAAAAAGAAGGACTCACCGCTATTCAAACAGGTAGGTATATGTATATTTAGGTATTATTATTTACATTCCACATAGATACGCAATAATTTTGAAATTAAAATTTTCTTTAGTTTAAAATATTACTTAACATGTTGTTTTAGGAACGGGTGCTTCGACCAGAACTAATATCTTAAAGGCAGCGAAGGACCGAAATGACACTGAAATGACTGCATTACTTGCTAACTATGTGGATCTTTTTGCTTATGACTGTAAATATCATAAAACTTGCTATTGCCAATACGTATCAGAGCGAAACATAAAAAGCAAAATTCGAAGTGGTTCTGCCAATGCAAAATGTCCGGAGAAAGCACGAACCCAAATGGAAAATTACATAAAAGAACATGTCATTTAAGGTTAATTTAATTCAAAATGATTTATTTTTTCGATCTTATGGTTTTTTCATTTTTCTTTCAGATGCAAAACCGCCTCGTTGCGCCGTCTCTCTGCATGCATTGTTTTAGTAGGTACCTATATAGAAAATCCAGTTTATGTTTCTCATACTTACTTCTTACTAGTAATATAACAAAATAAAATTAAAAACATTGTTTTTTAAGAAAATCATTTTAAATTGATTTGATTCAAAACTAAAAATTTTGACTTGGCTTTTTAGTTGCTAGTATGGAAGCGGCATACTTCTTAATATGTACTTACCGTTCTCTCGCTTCACGCGCGCATTTTAAGGTGCTTTTTAAAAAAATCATATTTCTTTCACCGTAAAAGTTAGCGACTTGATTTTTTTTTTTTAAACTTTCTGAATGTATGGACTACATTTGACTCGATATATGTGTATAAAAATTTTCAATATTTCACATCGCTCGCCACAGGGTGAAGTTTTGGATGCACGATTTTGATAATTCCATTTTCCTAATTTTTTAGGGCAAAAACAAAAAGTTTTTTTGAAATTTCTGAATTGCTATTAGATGCGCTCTCATCTTAAGTACAAGTGTACCAAAAATCAGAATTTTAAATTAATAACTTAAAATAATACAGCGATTTATTTGAAGAAAAATGCAGTTTTTCTAGTTCGAGCTCAGTGACCTTTAAGGGCTATTTTCAAAGTTCGGTCCTACTAAAAAAAGTTGTAGAATTCGATTTCCTATGCCCTAGAGTGTCCTCTACAAGATGATGTAGGTTTTATTTGGTTATACCTCCGAATCACTAAAACTCATAATTGGACTGCGATTTTACTCCACTAAATCCAACATGCTTACAGTCCAAATAGAAGTTTTGAAGAATCTCGCGTGAGATTAGGGGAGGGAGGAGGGAATTGAGGAAAATCTTACGATATCTCACCAAGGGGGGAGAGGGGGCCAAAAAATTCTCAAAAACGCCTCACGTAATTAATGGACGCTCGGTTCTGTAGATTCGGGGCAATTTGGCCTTAGTACCATAATTAATACTTTCTCTATCTTCCCTGTGGTAGGTATTATATTCATTTTACTTGTTATTTATTTTGGGAAATGAAACCTCAATCATATTTATGTTTTTTTTTTCAACGTTTCGGTAGCGTAAGAGTCAAATAGTGCCTTTTTTTAAATTCAATTTCTCTTGTCAGCTGTTCATGGAACGCTATTAATTTCTCAAAAAACTGAAATAGCAATAACTAATGTGAAATAATTCACAATCTTGAAATTTTTATAAATAAAAAACTGAAAGATAAAAGATTGACCTTTAGATACAAGATACGCTCTAAAAAAATGCAGACGTAACATTAATCCAAACACTACAAAGATAAGGATTTATCAGACTGATAATATCTACATTAATTTAAACAAATAAATAGTTATTTATGTACCGGATGAACAATAGACAATGTTTCATCCGGAAACTATTACATAAAAATAATTTTTTGTGAAGGTCGTAGAAAAACATAATTTCATTCTCGACTCCCTCCAGATAAACTGGTGGCCTATATATACAAGACATGAAGCTTCTGGAATGGAAGTAGGTAGATAACATGGGTAATGGTACAAAGATTTAGTTCAAGTGTCTGGGATGTTGAGCCCAACCCAACCGTAACCCAACCCTCGTAATAATAAGTTATTTAAAAAACTAAGGAATATATAGTTTTAAGCTACGGGGAATCGGTAAGAGGCGAGGCATATAATATGTCATAAACGTACAAATGGCGTACGGTACATATTTTACCAAGTAAAATTGAAAATACAACGGTAGCTGACAATACCAACGCCACTGGATAAATTTATATCAGTCAATTGACGAAGTGAGAGGAAAGAACACAGGCACGCACTTGCCAATAAGAAGTCTGCTTTCGATAAAAATCACCAATTATGTAATTCGGAGAGTGTGGTAATTATGGTTTTCGTACAACGCTGCCAGAGCTTGAAGAAGCCCGTAACAAATTTGGAAAAGTGTTCATCTTTTAAGATTCATAAATTGAAAAAATAATGTTAATAGAAAAAATCCAAGGAAACAAGCACATTAAAGAATTAACGTTTAATCATATTTTTTATATTGTTAATAATAAAAAGGTAGAACGTGTCGCGGGACACACGGTAGGAACTTTAGTTCCTTTCAAGCAAAAAGTATGTAATACATTTGACGTTATAGATAAACAATTTGCAAAGCCTCGATGGCCGAGTAGTGAGCAAACCAGAATCTCACGCGGTAGACCCGGGTTCGATTCCCCGTGAAGATGTTTTTTTTAATTGATAATTTTATTTTTAAATAAATATTCTGCTTGATATTAATAACGACAACAGGTAGACGTTTGAAATATTTAGCAGAATATTCATTATTATAGATAATGGTACGGTACCCATCATAAGGGAGTCCGACTAGCAACATCTACTTATAACAGCATTGTATATTTAAAAAAGGAAACCGTAGCATTATACAAATTGGACATTCAAGAACTGTACATTTACCACAAAATTAGTGGAAACATGAAATTGGATTGTTTAATTTTTAATTTGAAGTTATATTACTGTTTATAGAAATTTTTATTTTCTAGATTTTTTCTTAAGTGGGTCGTAGAAAAAATATGCTGCTCGACTCGTGTGAATTGTCCATATCGCACTTGAACGATTGAGCACTCCGCCTACGGCGTCGTGCTCAAACTTCGTCCTCGTGCGATATGGCAATCATATCCACACTAGTTGCACAAACTACTATTTCCTTCCAAATATGCCCTTTTACATTTAAAAACAACCTGCCAAATGTCAAATCAATTTATCCATCCATTTTAAAGTTATCGAATTAAAACATTCAAGTTTTCAAAATTTCAACACCCTGTATTTCGAAAAGTAAATGTGCTAGACCCCTTAATCGCGCAAAAAAAATTATGGAAATAATAGTAAAAATTTATCCGAGAAATTCAAGTAGATCACCAGCACTGCGAATACCAGCTTTGCATAAAATTTTAATGTAGCATTGGTGGTTCAGTGGTAGAATGCTCGCACTCCACGCGGGCGGCCCGGGTTCGAATCCCGGCCGGAGCATATGAATCGCTGCTTCGTAAAGGAGAGAGCACAAGCACGAAAGCAAGGCACATAACGAAGCAACGTAACATAACGTAGCGTAACGTAACGCGTAACGGTCAGATCTTTTGCGTCGCGACCCCTGGGTCGCTCAAACATAACCTGGCGTAAAGAACTAAAGTTCCAAAAGTCTCTTTTCTAATTATTATCACTACATATTTAGCACTTTAGCTTTTCCATAGTTAAACGTGGCAATATCGAATGTTTTCGACTGCATTCCTTTCACGGCTTCAGATAAACTTGCGAAAGTATACTTAATATTTATCTGAATACTCAATTTGAAATTCAATTAATTATACAATTAAAATCATAAAAGATAACTCTTAATTTATTTCATTTGATGTTACGAATACTACAAATAGCTACTGTCTCGATAACATACAAGCATTTGGAATGCCACATAATTTTTTCAATTTATAATTTATACAAAATTTAAAAACGTGTTATTTCCATACCTTCTATAATCAGTAAGACAATTGGAAATAATCTATATCGGTGAGTACCATCTACTCATAATTATTTGTTTATCTTTTTAAAATTTAAATACAAGTACTTTCAAATGAACCAGACTAAATCAAGTTTGCAAGATTGCATTGTACTAGACTATAAAAAAACATTCCTAGATTTGATGGAAAATTTATTTTAATTAAAAAAAGTGTTATCTGCAGATTAAAAAAATAATATAATTACGCATTACACTTTAGTAGGGGAGCGGGGGGCACGTTGTTACAATTTTTAGATAGTTGTTAATATGACAAAAGCTATCAAATAAATTATACATTTGATAACTTGTAATGTTAGTATGTCTATTTAGCTATGAAAATATGACTGAAAAATTATTAAAATTTATGTAATTTTTTCACAATGGAGAATTTAACTAAACAAGTAGATTGTAACATCTTACCCCGGAATTGGGGCTAGTTGTTACATCATCGGGGCACGATGTTACGGTAGATAAATGAACAAAATCATCAGTGATATATATTTTTTTATTAGTATTTCAAAACGATATAAACAATAGAGATCACTTTATACAGTCTTCTAACATTTATGAGTAATTATAATATCTATTATGGTAATTTTTATAGAGGTAGGTAACAATATCACACACAAATATTAAATCAGTCTTCATCAGAATTGCAATTAATGCAAATGAATGAGCAAACATTTCCCGTTACACATTTGACATGGGCCCACATTTTGCATTCTAAACATTCTACCCAATCTTCTTTTATCGAGGTGCTATATACTTTACATGTAACAACTTACCCCAAACAATTGTAACTACTTGCCCCATGGCACGTTTTTTAATATAAATTGAAGTCATTATTAATGGATATCGGTAGTAGAATAAAACAATATTGTAAATTAAAGGTAGATATATTATGAACGTTCAAGGTTAAAATTTTTGACAAAATAAAAAGTATAGTCATCAGGAATCAAAAATTTCGTAAAGGATTTTTTTACTTACTTGGTTGAAATCGGGACACACGCACACAACCTAGCAGCTCAGCGCTTGGCAGGTCACTGATTGTTTTTATATAATGCACGATATTATAAGAAAACAAATGAGTCCAATTATGTCCATCAAAGAGTTTAAAATCCCGGTAAAAAACGCGTGTAACTTCTTACCCCTGTAACAACGTGCCCCTCGCTCCCCTAGGTTAGCTTAGAGGACTTATTTTTTGATTTTCGTTCCCAACTCACAATCTTGTGGGGAATGTTAATGTCCCATCCCGTAAAAAAAATTTCCCATTTAAAATACATGTAACTTTAATGACTTTTTCAACTTTGAATTGGAAGCTTTACAAAATTGCATACTAATAATAATTATCTATAGTATAAGGGATGTAACTAACATTTATTTTATTTTATTAGTGGAGAACTACTTTGCGCCCGAGCGATAGCGAGGGCTGGCAAAAATTCGATACTGGTAAATATACTCACATCCCGTGAGTTATATAAAGTATATAAAATTTTATACAATATAACGAAGCCAGAAGTCTCATGTAGTACGCCAAGAGTAACATAAAACTTGGTTAGAGATGAAGACATTGTTCATACAAATTGAGAAAAAAAAACGAGAAAACAAAAGGGTACAAGCATAAATTTTGCTATTGGTGGGAATTGACGCTTTATCAGGTCTTCTTCAAAAAAATATAAACTTTACTTTTAAAACGACTATAAAAATCATAAAATTTGAAAGTCCGCCAAAACACGCTTTACGTCATAAAGATGGTTGCCCCATGCAGTGACGTCATTTGTTTACGTTCTTATTCGTGTATCACGCTCTGAGTTCTTGTGACCTAATTTGTTTCTGAAAGCTTTAAAAACGGATAAAGCCGAAAAAAAGCCTTGGATTCCAAGTATTGCATTGTTTCATAGTGTAATCAACGTCTATTAAATCTCCAAACAAAATATTTGTTACTTTACCTGGTGGCGCAAGCAAAAATACACTTAAGGTTGCTATGCGTAGAAACAAAGACGATATTTCGACAAATACTACTACTTTTGTTTGTGAAGACCATTTTAATGTAAGTACCTACTTCTGTGCTGGTAATTTTTATTCTTAAATAGTTTGAGGTTATGTACCTATATGTCTAGGACTCAACCACTAAAACATTATTTTCTCAGGACCACACATCGAAATATGGTTGATATATAAATAATACATAGTTTAAATCGTACTTACGATAATGCCTTAACTCATCTTATTTTCTCTGCATTAAAGCAGCTGTTTGACTCCATAAATTCGGCAGCATAATAATAATGAGTCTACTTTGGGCAAGTTATCAGTTTGTGCTTTTACAAAACCTCCGCTAGCCATATCTTTACTCACAAAATATGAAAGAATCGTTACTGAACACTGAACTAGTAAATAAAATATTTTCTAAGTTTTAAAATATCCTCGGAAATATCAAATATTTATGTCTACTTTCCACTTTACGTTGACTTACCTATATAAATAAAAAAAGCACTCACAAACACGTAATTGTCTCAACATTGATATTTTTACGTCGATGAAGCAATTAATAGTTGATTAAAATACAATATAAACACTACAGAACTACACAGAACCTAATGCTAATGCAATACCGGCCGTATTGACAAAAGTAAACAAACATGAGATATGACATCACACGTATCATCGGTAGCGTTGGGAAATCCTCGGATGTTGGTCGGAAAGAGCATTGAAAATTGAATTTTATTTTAAAATTTTGAAGTAATTTCCAATGGAAACTGGTTTATTTCCTATTATTTGTAATTTTTGATATCATATTTACTATTATAAATTAATATCTTAGCAAAATATGATATATGCGTGTACTCTATTATCCAAATTTTGTAAATAATGTTCATAATTGTATTATTAATATTTAAATAAATGAATAAGATACACGTTCATAGACATTTTAGAAAATATAACTGACAACTTTGCTTTTTACTTACATCTTCACTTTGATATTAAAAAGAGTATACCAAAGGTGTACGACTGGGGCAAACAAGTGATTGATCATTTCCCAATTCTATGCCGCTCTTGGCATTGCCATCTTACGGCTCTGGTAGAAGACAGAAATGTTTATTTAACATAATTTAGTATAGGTGCATTACTCACTTACACTTGATAAGTATGACAAGGATATGTCAAATAGTCGTAAAGTGTCTACTAGATTCAAATGGCTTTCACACGATAAGCGCGGTCCTTGTCCCACCTGATACTCGGTTATGGTACATTTGAAAAAAAATCGAGTTATTCTTGAGTAGTGTGAGTACAGTGTAGCGGAGCAGTTTTTTTTGACCGTTAGAAAAATTATGATAAGACGAAATTTTTAAAGCAAAAACATTAATAAAAAAAACAAATCAAGTTATTGAAAAACTCCTTCGTAATATTGTAGATAATGTATCTAAGAATATTCATTAAAAATTTAAAATAAATCAGACGGATCCGTGGTCTCGAAGGTACCAGGTCAAAAACTGCAGTTTCGAGATAATTGCAAAATATAGCAACCGAGCGGTTAATCAGCTGACTGTCCGCTATTTTGGCTAGTCTTACCATCAATCATCGATCCCTGAACCATAAGGGCGAGTTGTATCAAACTCGGTTTAATGATAACTGATGCTTAGACTGTGGCTGATTGATGTATTATTTATTATCAACAATTACATCATTATAAGCATCGGTCATCATTAAACCGAGTTTAGGTGTTTGATACAACTTGCCCTAAGCGACTCTCTCGGCAGCTGATTAAGAGTCTTGAGCTCTTTCTTGCCTATTCCTTCGTGCTGTTCTTGCTTCCTTAGAATCGACATCTGCATGAGCTAACCCGTGCGAGTTTTGAAAAAGAGTCAGACCTAGCGGTCGACCGCCCGCAGTGGCTCAACCTTCCTGTTGAAAACTGCCTGTAACTTGACTACTTTTGTGTTTCGATGCGCAACAGGTTTAAAAATGTGCATTACAGTTCAGGGTTTGTTAAAAAAAATTCCAGGGTGGCCTGGCTTAAATAAAACACCCTGTTACTCGTCTTTAGTGATAAAGGAAAATTATTTTTTGAATTATTCATGATTTTCCAAATTTATAGTTTTTATAACAGGAAGAACAATTTATAATTTAATGAATTTAAATTAATCAATTAATTTAAAAAATTTCTTGAATGTATGTAAATGGTTCGTTATTTATTTAAGTTTTTAACGTTTGGAAAATGACAAAACAAAATTTTGCTTACAAGTCTCTTGAACTTCTGTTTATATACGACGACACGCATCTATGGGTTTGTAGAGGTTATACACATACAATGTGACTCTCAAATCGTTCTGGTACATTAAACTTTTGTAATTATTTGTTGTTTTTTTTTGCAATCCGGTTAACACTGACAATGTTTAATAAATAATTTCTATGCGTAAAATACGACATGGCGTGTCTGTTGAAATAATTTTAACTCATGTACTCGGGAACCGTATACAGTGTGTCCCAGCAATTCGAACCAAAAACTAGGGAATTGATGGAGCGGTTAAAAATCATGATAGTACTTCATATAAAATTTGTGACTCTTTCGTTAACGAACTATAGGACTCTAAAGTTGAAAATTGAAAATTGCATTTTATTTATAATTATTATTAAACGATTTATTGGAAATTGATAAACATTCAACTATTTATGCACGCTTGCTGGCGTTTTAAACCTTTACAACTCAACACCTGTTTTTAGTTTTTTTTTTACCCTTACAAAGTGTAAATAGACAACAAATATTTACATGAGTTAACAGCTAGAATGATGAATAAAATACGACTCGTTAAATTAGAAATTGAATTTGTTTGCATTTCTTCTTACATCACAATTAAAACAAAAATTAACCTTTCTGACTTTGATTCTAACTCTGAGACAGGTGTAAAAGTTTATGGAAATCGAAGTTTCTGAAAAGTTCTATTATTTTGAATATATAATATCAAAAATATCCTTTTTTTGTGAATATTGAAGGCATGATTGAAATATTATTGAAAAACCTTCAGAAATTGTTGTAAAGTTCTTTTATTCAGGTTATATGAATGCAAAATTTTCATTTTATTTGTTATTTGGTATGAAAAAATGCAAAAATGTATTGAAATAAAAAAAAATTGGAAAAATATCAAATTCCTATGAAGCTCGTTTATTTTGAAAATATAATACCAAAAAAGGACTTTTCTGGCATTTGTGAATATTTGAATGAAAATTGAAAAATAATTGGAAAAAATGTGGGAAATTTTAATAAACTTTTATTTTGAAAATATCACACAACTATCTTCTGTCAAATTTTTTCTGTTGTGTCAGTTAGGGATAAAAAGTAATTTCTACTTATTTTTTCTTGACAACGGTAGCTGGAACGCTACCGAAACGTTGAAATAAAGAATTTAAAAATATTATGGTTTAATTTCCCAAGAAATTGAAAAAAGAATATCACACAACTGTTGAATATTGAAATATAATTGAAAAAAAATGTCAGAAGTGCTTATAAAGCTCTTTTACTTAAATAATAGAACAGGAATATTGAACTTTCCAGGCATTTGGTACACAATTCATAATAAAAATTACTAAACTTTAAAAATAAAAATGAAAAAGTCAAAAGTTCCTGTATGTAGTTTTTTTATTTTGAAAATATCATTCCAAAAATTAAATTTTCTAACATTTAGTGTAAAAAAGATATCAATATTGAAAAAAAAATTAATTTAAAGAAATATGATAATTTCTCGAGCTGTTTATTTTGGATATAGAATATTATCCTGGCAATTGGCCTTCAAATTTTGAGGATACGAGCTATTGAATAAACATATTTGGACTACCCTTTACAACTCAACACCTGTTTTTAGTTTTTTTGACCCCTACAAAGGGTAAATAGACAACAAAAAATTATTAAATTAGTTAACAGCTATAAAGATGAATTTGTTTGCATTTCTTCTTACATCACAATTAAAACAAAAATTAACCTTTCTGACTTTGACTCTAACTCTGAGACAGGTATAAAAGTTTATGGAAATCGAAGTTTCTGAAAAGTTCTTTTTTTTGTGAATATTGAAGGCATAATGTTAAAATTGAAATATTATTGAAAAAACTTCAGAAATTGTTGTAAAGTTTTTTATTCATGAAATATATGAATACCGAATTTTCCTGTTATTTGGTGTGAAAAAATGCAAAATTGTATTGAAATAAAAAAATATTGGAAAAATATGAAATTCCTATGAAGCTCGTTTATTTTGAAAATATAATACCAAAAATAGTATATTAAAGTATAAGTGGATATTAAGGTCTTTAAAACACGCGCGATTTTTCGAGCACGACGGCGAAGCCGGAGTGCTCGAAATAGAGCAAGTGTTCTAAAGACCAGTTATCCACGAATACTTTACGTTATTTTTTTTATTGGTGCGCTTTGAAATTATAAATGCTGGTCTATAACTACTACAACAACAAGAAATGGAAATCATAGATGGAAATAAGAACTTAATGTCAAATGGTTGAATTCGTGATGTATATGATATATATACCTTACGTTGTCATGGAAATGAGAAAAACTTGAACTAATTTGTATTTTGATGGAAGTTCAACCTTATTGAGTTCTATGAATGTCAATAGTATTAATTTAAATACCATTTCCTAAGATTTGAAAAATCGAAATGTTAATATTTCAAACAATACCAACGGCACTTTCCATTTAAATTTATAAATTTGACATTGTTAAATATTGTTCGAATAAAAGTTTTGACATTACAAACTACTCCTGTCAGATCAATAATAAAAAATTTGTCATTTAGACATAATTTAGACCATAGATTTAGACTTCGTTTCTCGAGTTGTTGATGTTGCCACGGTAACTTTAAAACACACGCGTTTTTTAAAGTTCGATTTAAACACGCTGAGGCGTGCTTTAAATAGGTAAAATGGTTCACCAATAAAAAAAGGACTTTTCTGGCATTTGTGAATATTTGAATGAAAATTGAAAAATAATTGGAAAAAATGTGGGAAATTTTAATAAACTTTTATTTTGAAAATATCACACAACTGTTGAATATTGAAATATAATTGAAAAAAATGTCAGAAGTGCTTATAAAGCTCTTTTATTTGAATAATATGACAGGAATATTGAACTTTACAGGCATTTGGTGCCCAATTCATAATACAAATTACTAAACTGTAAAAATAAAAATGTCAAAAATTCTTGTATATGTAGTTCTTTTATTTTAAATATATCATTTCAAAAATTAACTTCTCTAACATTTAGTGACTAAAAAAGGTATCAAGATTGAAAAAAAAATAAAACCAATGTAAAAAATTATTTATTATTAAAAAATAATTTAAAGAAATATGATAATTTCTCGAGCTATTTATTTTGGATATAAAATATTTTATCCTGGCTATTGGTGTTCAAATTGAGGATACGAGCTATTGATTTTTTTTTTATTTCGAAAATATCAAACCACAAATCAACCCATCTACCATACTTAGTCGTAATATTGATACGTCCTGTATAAATACGAATCAATCCTATTGATAATACTGGAATAACAACAAACAATATTAAATGTTATTAAATGAAAATAAGAAATGTATCTATTTGCGTTTGACCTTTTGATCTCGTCTAATCTCGTTAACATGCGCCGTTGTGAAAAAAGTCTTGTACAACTTCTCTTTTGTTTCATTTCCAGGACCGTCAAAATATATTTTTCGCCTAACTTACCGTAAAACAAATCATATGAACACAAAAAATAGGGCGGAATAGCTATTTGTGTATCAAGAGCAGAAAGTAGTACTTTGGCAGTCGAGACAGAAAATTTGTTCTACAGTTTATATTAAAATAACTACTAGCTCTCTTTTATCTATACATAAAATTAGGAGTGCGCCAAAGTTACTTAATGCTTAAAAGCGCCAATAATGGCAAATTATGGCAGCTCGTGGAAAACCTCAACTTTGCAGTTGCTTTTCAAGCCACAAAAGACGACTTTCGATAGTGGTCGTAGAAAAAGTAGTGTTTAGCAACCTTGACTTTGGTTATTAGCGCCATGGAAACTTTGAATTCGAGTAATGAACTTCAAGACTCATACAGTTCAGAAAAATAGTTTTTTTCGACTGTTAGTGTATGTAAGATAGTTTTTATATTCCAAATTGGAGTCGACAAAGTAGAATTGCTAAAACAAATTGAGGAAATGTTGTAATGTTAGCTATTAACTTTGTTACACAAGAATTTTACCTTGACGTCTTCCACAATAACAATAAATTAAGAACTTTTCATTCGAACTGCACCTGATTTTTATTAAGACTACGAATGAAATAAATGTCATGGCAACCGCGACAAAAACGTTCCGAGCGAAACTCACTATGGCAACAAATATTTGTTAATCCGTGTTTTTGGAGGTTATTACAATTTTTGAATCTTGTATATACATTTTCTGTGGTCTATTTGGTTTGTTTTAGATAGGAATTAAACCACAACTGTTCTATTTGGATTTTTTCATTTCCAATTTTCCAAGCGTGCGTGAAAACGCTAATTCAATATTACGTCATAGAACAGTAAGGTCGCAGTACACTACATATACATATTTGTTATGAGACAAGTTAGGATGAATTTGGGAATTTACATAGGAAAAGAAGAATTATTGTAAGAATATACAATGCAAATGAACAAAATTTATAAACCGGTAACTACCCCGGAGAAGTGTTTCATACAAGTCACCAAAAATTATTTGAAATGGAGAAAATTATGGAGATTAGGTAGATTAGACGTGAACCCAAAGAATTTTCAATGGTTTCAATATGTATGTGAAGATCATTTTGATATACGCCTGAAAAGGCTTCAGTATGGACCAAACTTAAATTTACAAAATATATTCACAAACTAAGGTGATAGGCACAATTTTTAAGAAAACTATAATTATTGTTTCCTATTTAGGTATTTTAATCGTAATTATACATTAATAGTAGTTGAAAATCAAATTAACTCAACAGACCCGGAGGCTGTCAAATATCTCGGCGAATTTAAGAATAATTTCTGCAAATATCTCTTCAAAAATTTGCCGCTAAAGCTTCCAATTTATTTTTTTAAATACAATTTTCCTACTAGTTTTTAGTCAAATCAAAATTATGTTTCGTCAAAACAGAACAAAACATTTCTAGGAAAAAAATTTGCTGTCATAAGCGAGTCCACATTGGGAAGAGGTCATATTTTGAACAACGATAACGAGTATTTATCTTTTTTAAATGACACTGTATATAAATAAGGATATTAACAAGAATATTATTTATGTAATTATAATAATCCTACCCTAATCGGAAATCCGTTTTTCAGTGATTCTGCACGTAGCGTATACCTATTCCCTCAACACCAATCTCGTCTGCTGTTCCGTAACGTCAATCAAAACGCGTTCTTAGACACACCTCCACGTTCCCTATATCAACTCGCGTTTAAGACGTTCCGGAATAATATTTTCCAAAAAAATTTTGACATTCTATATAGTATTATAAAAGGGATTTAAAATGCTATAAAATTAAACTAATCCCTCACTAATGCAAGATGAATATACTGAAAAATTTTCAATAAAAACAAAGAGCGAGAGAGAATGAGGCTTTTTAAATAATGTAGCACCTACCCGTCTTTTTTTTTTTTTCAAATATTGTCTCTCGAAGGGATGACATTTTTTGTCATTTCCTAGTCCAAAAATGGTTTGAAATAAAAAAGGGAATCAAGGGGGCTGCCGACAGAAGTAAAAAACTAAATACATTAACTTTCTTCAAAAATTTCATCACAAATGATAAATGAAAAACTCTGTTAAACATTTTTTCACTGACAAACATGTATATCGTATAGATGGTCCACGCTGTATACAGTAATTAATGTTATAAGCATCCAAAATTTTAATTTTTTTATTTTGGTAATGATAGAAACCTTGATATTCAATTATTTCACTGAAATATTAGAAAATTAACGAATTTTTGTTAGCTATTGTGGTCGGTCAATTATAAATTTTTTTTATTGAATAATTACAGTAATTATGAATTTCACAGTGGACTGCTTAGGGAAATGTAAACAGGAAATTTAATTATTTAATAAGCCGTAATATGTATATATTTAGCACATTAAACAAGTTTGTTAGTTCTCTTTAGACTCGAAATAACTTAATTTGACGTAATAGTAATAGTAATACTCTAACTAGTGCGGAAAGTTTTCCGCACGCGCTGTTCGAACGACGCGAAGCGGAAAAGTATACTTTTCCGCACAGCGCTCATATTTCACTAAACAATTCAGCTTCATTACGATTTTTTCATTTGGTGAATTATATTTCAGGTTTGAGGGCAAGGCCAAACATAGATGGGGCAGCCATAAAGTAGAGTTCACATAATAACCTTTTTGGTGTGCGTCATCGATTGTTAATGTCCTTCTAACACATTACGTTGGAAGAAATGGAAAAAAGGCAGATCTGCGATAAATTCTAATCAAAATATCACAATAGCGTTTAACAAACGTTAACCCAAATCTTTGACTTGAAAAATTTGATTAGTTGATGTTTAGATTACGCGCAAGCGCGATCTATCTATCGGGATAAATTACAACATTAAAAATAGGATGCAGATGTAGCTTTCGTAGCGGCAATGTGTCTTACGAATTTTTCTAATATCTCACTGACAGATCTCGTCAGGACTGTACTTTGTTGTTTACGGTCAATTATTATTTATGAAAAGTGAATATTAATCTTATTGTTATATTTATATAAAGAATACAAAAATATGCCTAGATACACGGAAAAACATCAGCATTTTGAAAGTTCTCAAGTATTTTCAGTTAAAAAAAAAGCTGGTAATTATTAATTTCATAACCTTTTCAAATTTTGCTGAATACGATCCTGATGATTTTATTTCTCAAATTTTTGGTTCACTATATGTCAAAATAGCAAATATAATAAACGACATACCAAAAACCCGGATATACGTCACAAACGATGACGCACACCAAGGAGGCTATTGAATGTACTATATACGCTCTGTTGTTTCATCATCTTCCCGATAAAGAGAACACGTATGATCTACCGATTATTCGGTTGACATTGGCCTATTAGACAACGTAGGTCATGTCTGTTATAGTCTAATATTTGTTTGGAAACAAACAAATCCTTGTAAATTATTCCAGAAGTCTGAAACTCTTCTTGCTATCCAAGTATTTAGTATTTGTTTGGCAAAAGTTGATGGAACTCCCTTACAAGGGACCAAGGGAGTCTACCTTTTGATTGCTATCCATATCAGAATGGATCCAGACCAGATTCACTTTATGGAGACCTATTGTTGAGGTAATTTTCTTGTCGTTTTATAGCAGTTATTGTTTTATGCGTGAGATTGATTTTCACTTGCGCCATAGCCCGAGAGTCTTTTTGAACCATTTGTGCACCACCAGCTATCTGCTTCTGGTAGGAAGACTTAGTCATCTTTTCTCAGAATTAAGACGGTATAAGGCCTATCTCATCAGCACAGCCTGAACTATCTATTCGGTGCTTAAGGGTAAGCTGGCGTAGAATAAGAGTATAATTGAAATTAATGATGATAAATAGATTTTTTTATGATGTCCACAGAATACGAACTTTAGGTGAAGATTCGGAAATGGAAAATTGAAACATCAAAATTATTCTACATAATGTCTTTAATATGACGTGTTCTGTTCTGCATTTTTGTCAAAAATATTTACTTATTACTTGGTATGATGATATCAACAAGATAATTTACACCTTTGCTATTAAAAATGAAATTCTGAATGTTTAGCCTGTCACGTTTTTCGTTTGAAATCTATTTTATTTAGTGAATTTTTTTGGCTCATTAGTCACTTCCTCCCCAGTTTCTACTAAATTTTCAAACATGCCGCTTTCTTGTCGCGTTAGTCACTCCAAAATAAAACATTAATTTTTATAAAATTCACCTTCTATTTTTGTCATTAGATATTCGAAATTTCAATTTTCGTTTGGAACTATTTCTTTTCCTCTAACTGCCACTGATAAGTCATATTTTTATTTAATACTCGTATATTTTTGGGTGGACAATGTTTTTGGTCTGGCTGCTCTGCAGCCGGCAAGTTAACAACTTCAAGTAAACTCTAAGGCAATTTCTCGTTCCAGTCCCGTTCCCGTGCACGAGGTCCACAGCCTGCCATCACGCTAAGACCTGCAAACTACTCCAGTCCTTTAAGGTGATAAGTTCCTTCGTCTTATCTTTAGCATGTGTAAGATTTGTATTTGGCGTGCTTATTATTACAATTTGATATCCTCTTCTTTGGCTATTTTCAATTTATGTTGAATTTCAAATATGTACTTCAATAGCTTATAATTATTATTTTCATTCTTTCTATTGATTTGGGAATAATTAGTTTCATTTTATTGAATTTTTCAGTAACCTAACGTTCATTTTCACAAGGTGTTTCAAACTTTCCACGTATTGCTTTCGTTTCGATTAAAAGCTGGTGACGTCCAATTTTATATTAATTGCATACCCCATCCCAGTGATAGCGCAATAGATAGTTTAATTGGTAACGAATTCCACTCCCTGAGGTGGAGTGCTCTAGCCTGGTGCTTTTTACGTATATACGCTTAGCATATTCTGTAATATTGAACAGACTATTTCAATAAATAATATTAAGGTTGTTACGGCACTCCCCTGTACTATACATAATTAATTTTAATTGATTACTCGTCTAACATAAGTTTTCCCACTAATTTTTACGTAAATCCAAGGATATAGCTATAGCTCCGATGTTTTCGGTTTTACTCGAAACAAGATCGACATTCAAGTGAGTAGTAATGGAACTTTCGTAGTTTGTTTGGCACCAAACCGTCTACCCTTTCCTATAATAATAACTATTGCTCTGGCACATTGTAAACTGTTGTAAGTAAGTATCCGCGGTTATTATTCTATAGCTGTTAATTTTAGAATTCAGGGTCAATTGGTTTGTTTTTACAGAGTGACTAACTTATTTATTCGTATAGAGAATACGTAAACTACATACTATTTTGTTACGTCGGTATAGTTATTTCTATTTCTGAAAAAAAAAAAATTAAACGTGAAATGGCGTAACTGAAAGTTATTTTTGGTAAACACCCACCATGTCTAATATTCTTTTTTTTAAAACTTCATACAAACATACTTTGTTTACTGGCCTTTCATTATTATCATCAATTAGATATGTTGTTCAAATTTCATTTACACCCCGTCAAAATAATATACACATGGCATCAGCTCTGGCGGCAGACGCAAGGGCATCTTTTATTTTATGTGTTATTGGATAAGGTGAATTATGTTAGATAGACATAAAATCACATCTACAGAGACACCACTAAGGAAGACAGAAAAAAAGTTACTTACTCTTTAGTATTAAACTTGAAAAATGGAAAAACCTCGCAATTTTTTTGTCCAGCATCGATTTGCATAAAAATTTGGGCTCATTTCACCCTATATCGTGCCACGGTACGCTTTTTGCTTTTTAAGGGTAAAAACTACCCCTAATTGTCAAAAATTATAAAACAACATTGTAAACGTTGAGGTGGGTGAAAATTGGTTTTGATTCGGTATTTAATGATTGTTCCATGCGTTGGAATAAAATTTCCAATGTTTCAGCCTTTAAAAATCAACCCTTGTTGATATAAAACAACTATTCATAAAAAAAGATTTCGTCTTGCATCGATTTGCATAAAAATTTGGTATTTGGTATACATAGTTACACTTTGATCAACCGGGTTTGGGCCTGGGTTTTCTTGTTTTTTTTTTTAGTTTTCTATTTCTTATTTTCTGATATTTTTATACATAGTTACACTTTGATCAACCGGGTTTGGGCCTGGGTTTTCTTGTTTTTTTTTAAGTTTTCTATTTCTTCGAAGTGGGCTAATCGAATTGAAAAAAAATTTGATTGTTTTATCTTTTTTCAAAAACAATTTTGTAGGATTTTATCGGGTTTGCTCAAGAGCTATACTAAGTGAATTGAATTGCTTAAGATCTCTTAGTTCTTAAATGGGATGCGTTTAAAGGGCTCGAATAAGGTGGTGTTCGCTCATAAATAGAGCTTTAAAACACCCATATCTTGGAAAATATCAACTGTCCAGAAAATCTATATACATGGAAATTTTTGTCATTAAAAAAGGTACAATTTATTTTAGTACTCTATCATTTTGTTCGTGTATCCAGTATTTTCCGAAATATTTTAAAGAAAATGGTGAAAAATACGAAATTGCGAAAAATCGTTTTCTCTTTAAACTAAAAAATTAAAATTGTTATTTTGAATTGGTCAAACTTATTGGATTTATTGTTTATCCATATCTAAAGAGAAGGGAGAAATTCAATTTTAAATGGGGGGGTAGTTAGGAGGCTGCTTTCACTGATTTTTCCGTAGAAAAAAATAGAAACCGACCTTATTTTGATCATAAGACTCAATGTTCATGCTAGAGACTTTTGTGTTTTTTTAAAGGTCTAATTGTAGGTATACTTCCATAAGTTTTCCTCGAAAAATGCAGTTTTCTGGTTTACCTAACCTAACCATTAACATGCGGTATCCCGAAAAATTATAAAGAAAAAGAAAGTTCCGTTTGTTTTTGTAAAAGCTACAATTCTGCTCTCAACATATTTTTCGAGTTATTCTTTAAAAACCCTTTAAAAACGAAACGAAAAATATTAGTTGTACGAAAAAAATGTAAGGAATATCTTATTCCATCGAATCCTGTAGTTAAAATGTAATGCAACCACCCACAAGGTTTTAACGTACAACGGCATGCTATAGAAATTGATCCTTGGGCTATTCCCTACATTCTGTGAAAATTTCAAGTAAATACAAATGGACTAAAAAATATTGAGAGCTTCATTTCCTGTACTATACACTAAACAAAAATTTGTCAAATCCAATTAATTACAGTGCTCTAAGTTTAAAAATAATCCCAACGTAGTGAATGTTAATTTTTTTTAACTACAAAATAAATATTGACGTAGTTAACTAGAAACTTGGACGCGGATCAGAATGTTTTCGGTAGATACCTATAGCACGTTTAGCTTTTACGCCAATTACCTTCCAATACCTGCATCCCAATAAATTCTTCGAAAGACATTTTGAATTTCTGTTATTTTTACTATGGAATTTGAATCATTTTATTCGTGGAAAATTTTTTAATAGATTATTACACCTGAGTCATATGTAATGGAAGATTTTCGTTTCTTTTTCTCGATACCGTCGACCTTTACAAAAAATGATATTTTAAGTTCCTTTGATTGGTTTCGTTTTCAAAAATCGATCATTGAAATCCTCTTCTGGGGAAAAGTTGACCTTGACATTTGGGAGGTTGTGAAAAAGCCCAATCAGAAAGTTTTTCAGGTATCATTATTGTTAATCAACCATAAGATGGTGGCTTGCTCTCGCTGAATGTCGTTTGAGGCTACCGATGATCGATTTTGGGAAAATAAAAAATGAAGAACTTTTCTAAAAAATTTCATGAATTTTTTCATCTTAAATTTTTTTCTGAATGTACATTGAAAAACAAAAATTTTCAATTCATTGTTGTCCCGAAAAGTCAATTATTAAAAAAAGCTATAGCTATTTGAAAATGAAAAAGCATTTTTTCAAAATTCGTAAGGCTGGGTGCAAAATTTAAAAAATCTGACAGATTTTTTAGGGTAGAAATAACTTTCAGCCAAATCAAAAAGGGTCGGTTTCAAAAGTGGTCAATTTGGTTTGGTATACCCCAAACCCTTTGGATCTCCACGCTCTTGTTTCATTTTCTTTCATCCTCCATTTCTTCTTCCCACCTTATTTTTTTTCTGTTTTTTTATGAAGTGGTGCTTTCTTCCTAACCTATTTATTGTTTTTCGTTTTTCCATTTTTTCCGTCTTTATCTGGATAGAACGGGGAGACTTACCAATATTGAAGATCAAGACTGAGACTTTCCTCACGAACTAAGTAGAAAAAAAGGGATACAATAGATATATTAGCCCCCATTATACATACAACTTGCTAGAAAGGAATGTAGAATCACTTATTATTTATATGCATCCAAACGACAATAGTTCTTTATATAGGTAAACAAATACATAGTTCCAGTGAGGGGTAAACCGCCGTACACCTACTTCCACATTTGAAAAAACTTCCACATACTTCCACACTCTGTTTTCAAGTTAGTTGACAATGTGAGAACTCATGCAACCTTTTTGTAATATAACACGCTTCCATAACGAGCACAAAAATTTATAATTTCTCAAAACATCAATAGCATTAATTTTTATGATATCTCACCTGTTGTATTTGTAACTTTAACACCCTGTATCTCTAAAACGAAAGCTCCAACGAGCCACGTTGACAGGAAATTTTACGCCAATTTTCGCATTTTCTACACTCTTTTTCAGTTTGTTACACCCTGTATAATGACCTATTCAATAATTCTAAATTCTTTATTTTCACCGCACTTCGTCTAATTTTTGTATTAAACTTCCACATACTTCCCTATATTTCTCCACATACTTCCACTGCGGGGTACACCCACTTCCACTTGCGGTTTACCACTCGGTAAATGTTTAGGAATTTGTGAGAACTGCGGATAGAAATGCAACATATTTTACATAAACATACTACTTAAAAGCCATTCGATTCTATTTCGCGAATAAACAAACACCATTAAACAATAGTTCTGTCGGAACACTGAAATTTCAAAATTAAGTTGTATTGTAAATAGTAGATTTCATTACTTCATTCAGCTAAATCCGTTTTTCTATTGTAACGAAATTAGAGGTACGTGTACTTATAGATAAAAATGGGAAGCATGTGATCACATTTAAATAAATTAAATGCAGAGAACTGGAACACGGAATAAGTAGTAGAAAAAAATAGTAAACTTTTTATAGTTTCAAAATTACAAACATTTTTAAAACAATTCACGGGTCTGAACCTTATCTAACACATTGTATCAGGTTAACAAACGATGTGAATATGGTACATTCAATAACCTTCTTGGTGTGCGTCATCGTTTGTGACGTATATCCAGGTTTTGAGTATGTCGTTTATTTTATTTGCTATTTTGACATATAGCTAATCTTAAATTTTATAAATAAAATCAACAGGATCGTATTCAGCCCAATTCGAAAAGGCTATGAAATTAATAATTACCAGCTTCTTTTTCTAACTGAAAATACTTGAGAACCTTCAAAATGCTGAGTTTTTTCGGTGTATCTATGCATATTTTTGTATTATTTAAATAGATTGAAATGATAGCAAACAATTAAGTCAAAGATTAAGGTTAACGCTTGTAATACATTTGACCGGTTCATTATTGTGATATTTTGATTAGGATTAATCACAGACCTGCCTTTTTTTCCATTTCTTCCTACGAAATGGGTTAGAAGGACATTAACAATCGATGACGCACACCAAAAAGGCTATTGAATGAATAAAACACTTTTTACGATATACCTAAACAAATTGTCCATTTTCTATAGATAGTAGAGAAATTGATTTGTTTCAATTTATGATTTCAGTATTATACATTTCAATATCGAAAGTAACCATCTGGTCGACAAATAACTTCGAGTTCCATTATGATATACGAGGCCAGTTTGATAAGTCAATCCCTTTTTTAATCTTCCAATAAATTGAAAAAAGTTGTACGGTACGAAAACTCGTTCGGATTGCAGCTAAATATCACCAAACACTCCTGATGATCGATCACATTGCTACGCGTATGGTCTAGTGTGAGCAATCGCGGAACCCCTTGCGCGGATTATCTCCAAATATTCAGGTATGTATAGTACGAGCAAGAGATATAGTGATGCAAGTCCATTCCGAAAACATATTTGGTCTGTTACAACACGTGCTATAGAGCGAGTACATTACAGTTAAATCTTACTCTTCTTTGTAGTAGTATAATACACTCTAGCTCTTCTTTTATAATGGACCCTTCTCACTTTACAGCACTATAAAATGTAATATGATACAGCATCAGCGACCTCACGCACTTTTATTAATTTGATCGATTATTTGTATCGTGACGACCTCTTTTGGACGACCTGGACGTTACATTTTCAATAAAATTCACTATGTCTGTCTAAACAAAAACTAAATGACGCAGTTTGCTTAAATTTTGGCAGTAGTCTATTGATAAATTGTAAGAGGAATTTAAAAAGCTATTAACTTATCAAACCAGCCCTGTATAACATATAAATTCAGTTGTTTTTTTGTATCATTTCATTGTAATCTGACCTTGTGTCTACGACCGAGACAAGGAATGTGTTATGTTACATAGGTGTTAATTGTTTCCGCACCAAATTAATCTCAGACTTTGTCGGGTTTTTGGTTATGCATGCATTCTTACGTAAAACGTTAAGTTCGGCCAGTGTAAAGAATACATTTTCTAAAGGTAACCCTTTCTCTGATACACTGTCATAGAACTATTAGCGTTTTCCATTGACAAAACTAGGGTGCACTGAAACTGAACTGAGTGCAAAATTTGTGTTCCATTGGCTGCACTGCACCAGTATTTCATATTCCATTGGAAAACTAGTGCAAGCGAATGTGCACTGAGTGCATTTTTTCGGCACCTGCTCAGGAGGTAGTTTCGAGTATAGTGCAAGAGTGCAAAATAGCGGCGAATGATGAACGCTGCGAATTCGAAAGAAAAGCAGTAGCCTATTTATTATTATATTATCATCGTCATCTTCGTATGATACGGACATAGAAGAAATAATTCTTGAAAAACGAACATCTGTTCCAAAAATTCAGAACTACATTAATGATGTTGTAAATTTAATGAACGAACAAAAGGTGAGAAAAAATACCCTGTTTTTTTCTTCAAATTAAATCTATGGTTGATTTCTTTTTAGTTCAAAGACCATTTCAGACTTCTCCCGGAAACTGCAAAAATGCTGATTACAAAATTTGAGAACTCAACATTTCATCCCAAAAATGAAAATCGTGGAGGCATGCAACAGATAAAATGTTTTAAAAATTAATCAAAACAACAATAACCACCACAAAACAACCAACTTGATTTGACGAATGACAACTGACAACTTTTCTGTGTTCCATTGACCCTGCACTCAGTGTAAAATATCGGTACACTGGTGTAGAGTACGCTCGAACTTGATGCCAACTTAGTGCATGCCAATGGAAAACGCTATATGATTCTCTTCAGTTCATACAAACTTGTCTCTTGCCAATTTTGTACACTTTATTACCATTCTTTACTTAAGGGTTGAATTGATTGATAAATATTTAAGTAGATCCTGGCTATCAGACTATATCAGCAATCGTTTTTGTTTGATATACAGACGTATATCGAACAAGGATATATAACGTTTTCTTTCACAGCGTCCGAATTATATTTGTGAAATATTTTCAAATTCGAATTTTATTTCATTCATCAAATTAGTTCAAAACTTGGGTTAATCGAAATACGAGCAAATTCACTTGTGAAATATTTCAAAACTTTACCCCCAGGTCCGTTTTCACCAGCCTCAGTGCCATGGTTTACTTTAGTTTAAAACTATCTGTGAACCAGATGATGTATCCAGGATTTCCTAGATGGGATGACGATACATATTCACTCGCTTGGTGAATATGTTTTCTGGTGCTATTATACACCCATTTGAAGTATGGGTTCATCTAGTATTGTCCCAGTTGTATCAGAGTGTCCTAGAACATTGTTCGAACTTTTTATGCATCCCGATTTCAGCCTGAGAATTGCTTTCATAGCCTCCGTATTAACAGAGGACTCTCCAGAGGAGATAATTAAATTATTGATTTAGTCGCTGTTACTGATTTTTTGAATTGTCAACATAATACGAAGAGTTAAATGAGCCAATTTTAAATAACGATTAAATAATAATAGATGGCTGCTATCAAGGGCAACACAAAATGATGGAATAGAGATTTGCCAGACGTTTTGAATGAGGTATGACTTGATACCTAACGCCATTTGAAATCTCCAGTAGGGAGGGGATTGAAGTTTATGATATTCGCGCTAAAAGGTGCCCCTCTCAAGTTTGAAAGTTGACGTGTCTCGACATTTCTTTCTAATATGTCTCAATTCTGAAATATTAAGGGTGGGTCCTTTTCAAATAAACCTCTCATACAGCTATAAAAATCTATATACAGGGTGTTTTTAAATGACACTTACAACGTTGCATGTAGATACCTCTCGTAAAATTGGACAAAATGATATAAGGATTGAGGGGTCCAGCCTATTTACTTTTCGAAATACGGGGTGTTAAAGTTATGAAAATTTGAATGTCATAATTTGATAACTTTAAAATGGATGAATAAATTGATTTGACATTTGGCTGGGTTGGTTTCAAATGTAAAAGGGCATATTTTGATGGAAAAACATGTTTCAATTCTTGATCCAGTGATGTACATTTGGAAGAATATGTTACCTTTCATCTCCCATTTTTTACGCCACTGGCATTTGAAGATGTTTTTATTTTATTTTGTATTCCTCATTGGTTTTCACGTGAAAAACGCATAACCTTTACATATAAAAAAATTTCTAGTTTTCAAGATATTTAATGTTTTCCTTATATCATTTTGTTCAATTTTACTTTGTAAGTGTCATTTGAAAACACCTTGTATTTTTAACCAATTGGCCAAAAAATTCAGGGTATTTTTCAAAACATTTTTTACACTTTGGTGTATTCGTGTTAGTTTTTAAAAAAATATGGTAGAACAGTTGTGAAAATTTTCCAAAATTATCGACAATGTTAATTATGCACATTTCAAATGTTATTATCTCGATTCACAGACTATAAGGAAACATTTTTTATTTCATAAATAAACTTTTATAAACCTTACATTCAAATTTCATTTAATTCTTGAAAAAAGTAGTTTTATGAGTGAACTATCTTTCTCAACTTTGCGCCGATCGGAATTATTTTCATTCTTGATACTCTCTTCTTGGTTATTTTGTTGTTTTAATCCATCAGACGTCGCCGACAGCTACGGGTATGTAGGAAAATAAATAGTTCCAGCGGGTTTAGTATGTAAATGTTTAGGAATTTGTGAGAGTTGCGGATAGAAATGCAACATATTTTACATAAACATATTACTTAAAAGCCATTCGATTCCATTTCACGAATAAACAAACGCCATGATTTTATTTTATTCGCGTGTTTATTGTTTATGGCCGAAAAAAAAATAATTCTTCTTAATCGATGTGGTAATACCGCCGGAGGATTTAAGAAGTTTACGCAACGTTTTTAATTCCGTCGCGAGACTCATTCGAAACCCGATATTATTATTATTTGGAGAATTCCGAATGCATCGCCCAACAATTCCACCAAAAGTGCAAAGTAAAAAATTAATACAAACTTTCTACTTGGTTACTTCAAGTATTATAGCACATTTGAAACAATGGGCTTACATTTAATATTGCCGAGTGCCGACGAATCATGCGACGGACTTCGCTTTGAATTTGAAGGCAATCCGTTGGCCGTAGCGACAAATACTGAACGATTTCTCAAATTTAGTGCCGTCGTGACGCGTGCAAGAACAATGGCGTTTGAACCTAAGTAGCCTCAATTCAATTCCTTGATGACATGCGCGCCTATTTAGAAGTGCAAGCTGTGAACTTTTTCGGTGCGTGCCGAATTGTGTCATGCGCATTTTATCATGGAAACAATGGTTGCGTTCAGAAAACACAACTGTTGCACAACCGTTGAGTAAATGTTCTGTGAACGCACATTGATCAGTGCGCGAAGCTCAACATGTTTGGTGAGCGGACGCCATTTTTCTGAGCGGTTTCCAATTGCGCTCAGTGAGCACAACATGTTGCAGAATGTGATATTTTTATAAAGGTTATCTATGGCTTCATTATTAGTAAACAACAATTATACTTAGTGAAGTTTATATATGATCTATGGTATTAGAGAAATGAATTATCACAACATGAGTGATGATTATGAATATGAACTGATAATGATACGAATAATAATGTTCCATACAGCTTAACAGATACGAAAAACGTTCACGAAATATTTAAAAATGGTTTTTATTCATTTAATTAATTATCTATACGTATTCTACATAGATTATCTACGATCTTCTATACTATCCAAAAAATGATCGTTCAGAAGACATACGTCAACCATTCGTTGCTCAGTGAGCGCTCACTCAACAGTTGAGTCGTAAGTTATGTTTTCTGAACGCAACCAATAATTTAGGTACCCTAACCCTTTTTTTTTCAATTCGGTTTTAACCATGTTAATTATTAGCGACAAAGATTTATTTTATAAAGTTTCCAAGATAATAATTTCAGTTAGATAGTCTATTAGTTTATGTACCTATAACGCAATTTTGACCTAATGCTGATTCTAATGTGTTTGGTATATTATATTTTTTCTACTCCTATACTATAAGTTGTTAATAAATGCCAATTTTCAGTTTCAGAATGATACTCACTATAACACTGGTTTTCATTATAAAACTGAAAATTTGACCAATAGAAATCTAGATTTTCAAATAACCAAGTAGACAGACCCAATATTTTCTGTAGAATGTTTGACAGTTTGACAGCTTAAATATTTTGCGTTAGTATTTAAAAAAAATACTTAGTGACCAAGGTAAATACATATTTAAACTTATTAATTTATTTTTGCTATATACTATTATTCGCGCTCCATTATAATTGGAGCATTCTATAATTGCCATTTGCTTGGAACATGCAGCAGACTCTGGTATTTCGTTCTTATTGAACAAATGCTGCTGAGTCAGTTTAGTTTGTCCTATCCCTAATCTTTTTTGTATCGCTTGCTTGGTATTGTCTTCCAGGGTTTCACATCGCGTAACTTTGTCTTCGATTCGTACCACCGATTTTGTCACACATCAATCTCTTTTCCTTTTGCGATACGCTTTAAGTCACTGACGGTCATCGCGTTAACTATAGACGCACTATCACTATCAATTCCTGTGTGGGATAGGATCCACATGAATTAAAAAAAATATGAAAAACACAGTAACATTCAAAAAGAAAATAAAGCAAATTCTAGTTTTTATAGAGCCATATTGCTTGGATGACATAAATGAAGCCCATATCCGCAAACACTACAAAACATGTTACTCTTTTTTCTCTTTTTTTGTATTCTTGTTATTACTCTTATTTAATCTAGTTATATGATAATATTTATATTTTCTCTTTTACCTAATTTGTAAAATTATGTGTAACTATTAGTGGATACTTTTATGGGTTTGTCCCTACTTGTTTGTATCGTTGTTGATTGTACTGTTTTTATCTGTTTGTAATATTTTTATTTGTTTGTTCATATTGTGTAAGATTGTCTCTGGTATAAATAAATGAATTTGAATTCGACATCTATTTGGGATTCATTGAGTTCGCAGAACTACGACCTTTAAGTTCCCATATAAGGCGGTTGTTAATGATTTTTTTTAATTTGCAAACCATGCTAGTCAATGCGATTGGTATGTATGATGCTGTGCTTTTTTTCCACACCCGTCTTTAAAATTGGTACGATTGTTGCTTCAGTCCACTTGGTTGGAAAAGTCTGTAGAATCCAAATGGTGTTGTAAATTTCCAACAGTACTTTTTGACCGCTCTAGGATAGGTGTTACAGAAAAAAAAATGGGAATATTATCGGGGCCTGTGTTCTTGAAGTCTTCTATTGCTTCCTCTAGCTCTGATTGCGTAAGTGGTTGATTGTAGTAAGATATATGATCATCATTATTGACCGGTATTTCTTCAATGGATACTCTGTTTCTTAAAAATTCTTTGCGTTTTTCCTAAATGCACTCGCCAATACTTGTGCTATATATTTTGACTTTGTCAATTTTTATTTTGTTCTATAGCGTTAATTTTGTTATAATATGATTTATTACCATTATGTTGTTCACTTTTTCCCACACTGATGATATATTTGTCGAGCTGTTTATGCTCTACATATTTTGACCATGATTTTTTTTTACTTTTCTTAAATATATATTTAGCTTTAGCCCTAACCTAACCCTATTTAATTTTTTTATTTTTGTAAAAAACACATTATTTTCTTATTGCGTTGTTATATTAATATTTACAGGATTATTCCCAAGTTAAACTCCAAAATTTTTCAATTACCTCAATAATAACGATAACAAAAAAAAATTCACATGCTCAATCACATACAGACTGACTAAATTGACAGGATTGAGGGTTATCCGTTTTGCAGCATGCGTGCCGAAGTACCACTTCGCTAGCAGATTGATTGAGGATGTAGCTTAATGATGTAATATACTAATTTTTATTCTAAGTGGTACATGATAATAAACAAACTGCAAGCAAACTAAAATAATAAAAATATTTTACAGTTAGTCTTAGGTGGAATATTTAGATGTAGATTATTCTAAGATAATTAAAATAACTGTATTGCCTCACAGAGTGCGGATTGCAACTAGCAGACAACAATAATACCGTGATATGTGCCTGCAATGTTAATTAAAATAAAAAACTAACCAACCTGTTACCTCTGCCCAGTAGAAAGGAATAGTTTGTTGTTACTATGGGCGTACCTCCAGTTGTTATTTATTATCGAACAATAATAACGCACAATAGATTTATTATGAAAATACGTTTAAGGTAGTACAGGTTACGGCTTTAGCAAAAAATGAGCAATTTACATACTATATTTAATATAACAGAGCTTCGTAGGGTTTAAATGAAATACCGACGGAATTCTCAAAGCAAGATTATTCGTATGAAAATGAGACACATTTTAAATTATAACTTGGCGTCTGAAAATATGGTTAGATGAAGGAGAGCGCGGACGTTTTGTCAATATGAATTTGTACTTATTTCATAAACAGCGGCTGCGTAACATCGGTTGTATCGGGGCTTTTTTTATAATTATTGAGAACCCCGAAACAAAAACAGAAATATTATGAGAACATGACAAACTTTGAAAGAAATAAACTGATAAATATTTCATTACTCCGAATTCGCCGCTAATGGGCTTTCTATCAGAATTAAAATATAAATTGAAGAAATATGTAAATATTTTCTTTATTGCTATTTCTAATAGGTACACAGAAATAGAATCCTATAAAAATGTATTTATAGAAAACAACCATGAAATTACTCGTTACCTACTGAAACTTTGACAGAAACGATCTGCTGACATTTCATCAATTTGTCGCTGGACGTCATAATTTGACAAGCCGTAGTCGTCGTGATTTTAGAGTGAACCTAGACCTAACACGAAATATCCCATTTCGCATTTGTTGCTTAGCAACTTGCCTGGCAGCCGATGCAAAAATGAAATTCTCTATGAAATGAACATTTATCGAGGTTGTCGTAGAAAAAACTTTTCTTAGAATTTTTTTTTTGCAAATGTTATATGCTGCACAGTAGCGAAATAACTCTCTAGAAGACTTGCAGTACTGTCAGGGTTGTATAGAAAAACCCATCATTAGAAAAACCCCTGGGTTTTATGGGTGAGTTATTGTGGGTCTTTGTTATTAGAAAAATCCAGATGAGTTTTTGTAATAAAATTTGCTATAACAACTAAGAATTAAGAAACACGAAACACCGATGCATATCAAATCCAATTTCCTATTCATTTTTAAAAAAAATCTTGCTTTTTTTTAGATTTAATTTTAATTTTGTTAGGAGAAACAAAAAATCAAGGTTCCAGATTCTAAAAATCTAAAAGCAAACAAAAAAATACAAAATGGAGATGTAATACAATTACAAAATGAAAACCTTGTTCCTCTAAGTACATATTAAGTAATACTAATATAAGTGATAACAATAACATTATACCTATTATAAAATTATTTGGATTTGGTTTGGTTGGATGGTTTGTTTAAAAATCTGTAAATTTTCACCATCTTCGATACTTTTTCAGCACCTAGCTGATTTCGGACCTTTGACCAAACATTACCAAAAGTCGAAAATATGCGTTTTATTTATGCACTTGAGGCTGGACCGCTATGCAAGTTTGAAAAGCAATGGTCGAACTCAAACAAGACATTGATGCTGATGATGATTGCGTATTTTCATACTTCATATTTTATTTATTTTCATAACAAACAATTGCAGTTGCGTCTTTAAAATTGCATGTTTTGGCATCAATGCATTCAGGCAACTGACAACTTCCAGTATTTACCACTAATATAAGCGCGGCATTTTTAAATTTGCAAAAACCCAAAATTTTTCAAAAACCCAGGAAAAACCCAGTGGGTCGTCTTTTTCTAAAAAAGTGGGCTTTTGCACAACCCTGAGGACTGTATTCGCCAATTGCCGAAATTGTATTTTTTCACAATTTCAACTTGCGTAAAGGACCTTCCCAAAATTCGTCGTCAGCTCTCTTACTATTAGGGTATGAATTACTTGAGATTCCACCGTATTCACCAGATTTTGCTCTCATTACTAATATGGAATAAAATGATTGAAGTCGGGTTGAACTCAGTGTATTGAGCTATTTTTCTTTATATACTTATTGCAGCAACCTTTCAATCTATTGGAAAATGGATTGTAGCTTGGTTAAATTATCTAAAAATTGTCTATGATAAGGATTCATTAAAAAATACACTTTTTATGTGGTCCATCTCTAGATTATTTGTAGACGAATAAAAAGTCGTTAAATACAGACAGTCGCCTGGAGACATACCTACGCATTCTTCAATAGTTTCTAATCAATTTTAGCATATTTATTGTTTGGTCGCAAAAAAATATGAAGAACTTTTAACGAATGCGTGATTCTAAGAATATGGTTTTTTTTATTAACTGTTGCGTGCCGTTAATTTACGAACCCCGCAGGGCATTTCGAATATTCAGTGGAAATACACGTAGATTTTGGATTTTTTATTACTATGAAATTTATCATCCACGTGTAGAGGATGATAAATCTGAAATAAAAAAAGGGTCCAAACAATACAATCAACAACTTAACGCACGTCATCATGTTTCACAGTGGAATGTGGACAATATAATTTATTCAAGCATGAACATTTTAAAAACGAATTTCTGCCACAAGGAAATGACGGTCAGGTAAAAGATTGTCTTGAACAATATTCTGGTCTAATTATATGGGATGTGTAAACCGCCACATTTTTTTTGTATACAGATCCGAAAAAACTTTGTAATTATAAAGAACGTGACTTGTAATAGAGAGATAGATCAGCCGCGGGCTAGAAAATATTAAAAAGTACGTTTTAGTTACGCATCTATCAGTTTACACAGAGAGTAAGCGGCCAGACCCTGACAAACTTTAGAATGGTCCGCTAATATGGCAGCCATTGCGCGAAGGAGTGGCGTAGAACGATCTTTATAAGTAATTAATGGCTGTTTTGGTAAAATTTCAATCGTTTTGGTTTCTTACCATTATCTATGAAAACATACATACATACATACAAGTGAAACTAATCTGATTGATTACACCTTTGTGATTCATATTCATAGCTTTGCTTTATATAATAAATAAAATAAAAAAACATGATGCCGCAGGGAGATGTCCTCTTTACTAGACAGGCGCTTTAACCAACTAAGCCTCGGCGCCAGATACGTTGCCGTTGTGAATATCGAACAAAAACGAGAACAAAAATCACGTTTGTAAAATATTTAATTTATTCTGTTATTAGTATTTGTTGTTACTTATAGAGGCAACAGAAATACATCATCTGTGAAAATTTCAACTGTCTAACTAGCGCGGTTCGTGAGATCCTGCCTGATGACAGACGAACGGACAGCGGAGTCATATTAATAGGGTTCGTTTTTCACTCTTTGGTTACGTAATTGAAGCTGTTTTTTACAAAAAGTATCCAGATTCAGCACCTGGAGGCAGTCAGGTTTCTGTTTGTCTAGCTCAATACCTTGAACCCGACGAAGTAGGTATCCCTAAGTCAGTACCTCAGGGACAAGAGATTCAGGATGGGCGAAAGTCAATACCTTTCTTCCCCTTACCTGATTTCAAGTTGAAATCTTGACGGAAAAAGGACATTTGACATACATTTCAATAAAAACGAAAAAGGGATGTTGTAAAAACTTGAAATCCATCGCATTTCAACTCCTGAAAAGAAGTCAAGCAACCTTGAGAATTTCAATAACTGCTATGCTCTATGCTAACTAAAACTTGATATAAAAGATTTCTTAACGTACGTAAAAACCCTGGGTACGTAAGCTTCAAATCGTAAACAAGTTTTATAACCTACAAATTTGGATAATTCAGTATTTTTTGTGGTCGTGTTTTTGTCATAGAGATACTACAGATGAGGCAACAAGCCAGCTTCGAACTCGTCAGTACATAAGAAAGAGATAGAAAGTGGGAGGTTTATGCTGTCTTTCTCTAATAGCGTGTATGCTATAATATGTACACAAACAAACAGATCGTCAGTCTCTTCCTCTCTCACTGAAGCTCATACGGACATTCCCGCTTACAGAGCGCCCTATGGCTTGTTGCCTCTATATGCATTATCTCCATGGTTTTTGTTCCAGTTTTTAAGATGTATATAATCCTGAAATTGAAATACAAAAGCGAGTGCATAAATAAAAAATTGCATATATAATTGAATGTTTATTATTTAAGTTTAAATTTAAAAAAACGCTAAAATCGGACTGACCTTTTTAGTCGTAATGTAAATAATAGAGGATTTCTGAGAGACACTTACATTGCCAGAGCAAAGAAGTATTGAAACGTTTTAAAGTGTTTCTCGAGATCTTGGTTATTTGTGTTCAACACAAATTGAATCCCACATGACCACATGAAGGAAGGTTACTTGTGCTTTTTTTACAATGCTTCTTCAGCTTCAGGGTCTAAGTCTTGGGTTTGGGGAGACCTACAGCTTCCAGAAACATTTGGAAAAAGATTTACCTCCACTTTATAATATTACAGAATCTAAACAATTGGTACAAACTCAGTACAAACCAACTTTTCGCTAAAAAGTTGATTCAAACCTAAAATAGCTACACTTCAGTTTTAGTTTTTACTTGTGTTTTTTTGCTATTTAAAATTTATTTCAGATATTCTTACTAGCTTTTTCCTGTTCAAGTGCTAGCTCACAAAAGGTTTGTTCCAACTGATGATAGAACCGTTCTTGGTATCGTTCTCGCAAACGCTAATTTTTTTCGCTCCCAAAACGGTTCATAAATGCCAGTTGGAACAAACCTATTACAAATTACATCACAAATTTTGAATTTATTCATGATATCACCATTCCATAAGTGATGTCGCTGCTAAAAATGTTTTAGTTCAAATTTGACATTGGAAAGTAACCAATTTTAAAAATTTCATCGAACGGCAATGATGAAAGGACATTTTACACTTTAATTGCACCCTCAAAAAATATTATCGTACGTCTATGATACTTATAGAAAAATATAAACATGAATCCTTATAAAAATTTCCATCGTACGGCAATGATGAAAGGAAGTTTTTACACTTAAATTGAACCTTTCTTAAAATTTCATATCACGCCAATGAAACGCGACGGGGATTCAGTGATGTCACCATTCCAAAAGTTTTCCCTCTACCCGAAAAAGTTTGATGCCGCTAACGAAATTTTCACATTGACTTTAGATAAAATGTACCTGTAGTATTGGTGAAATTCATATAGTTTAGTCGTAATGGCAGTTGAGATCATATTCCTCTCTTTTTTCATTCAGTTTTTTATATTTTTGAGTGGATTCCCCTACATCAACTAAAATGAAAGATAACAAAAATATCCTTATTTCTCTCCAATCTCAAAATGATAAGATTAAATTCACCATAAAATAATCAACATTATTTCTAATAGATTTTATTGGTTATTGATCGTTATACCTACACGTGTTGGCGTTTGGAATCCACATAATAAACAAAATTTACATATTTATCTTTTTTTCTTCTCATTACATTAAAACAAATTGAATAAAGAGTTCGTATAGACGGATCATATCGGCAACGATGCTTTTCGTTGATCGTACCACCACCACTTACCAGCGTTCTTGGTATCTATTGTAGGTACGACCATGACGTCCTTGAACTATGCAAAACTCGTCTGTAGCAACTTCTAGACTCTAGACGACGGTTCAACACTCGAAATTATTGTAACTAGACACACAAGAGATTAGCTTACGCACTTTGTAATTATTACACGTAGAAAAAGGAATTTATACGCAAATTTTTGATACAATAATTTTTTTAGGTCCTAAATACTATAATACTTAAAGTAGTAGAAGAAACTTGTTTACCATTCGAGTGTAAATATGTTATTTTATCTTAAACTGTCATATAACGGATACGATTTGACACTATTTTCAATGTCATAATGACGTATATTACCGCACTAGTGCGTTTTTGAATACATTACCGCACTAGTGCGATAATAAGAATCTAGAAAAATATTAAAACTAGAATTAAATATTCAAAATAACACTGGAAGCTGCATTTTCAATTTCCGAAAGGAGATTGTCTTCCCTTGAACTCATTTTTATAGATTTTTGTTCATTCAACTTCGAAAATTTGATGACATAACTAATTTATTTTATTTCCACAGCTTTGTTTGTCTTTGTTGCTATGGTCACAGAATATGATACACAGTACTTTATGTTTGCAGTTGATATTAATAAAAATACGTTGGATTGAATGTTAATAATACTAATAAACAGTGGTAGATAAAATTTTGTACGTAATACGTCTGATAGGAATTATTAACGCACGCATGTGAAGTTTGCACGACGAGGCCGTAATAATATCCATATCCCACTAATTACGTAAATAACTATAATAGTGGGCATATATTTATCATGACTAACCATAACTTAAATCATCTTAAATCTATCGAAGAACCAGATCGTATGACCTTATTAGGCCAAGCAATAGGTGACTATTTTTGATAAAAATCCTAGTAGAAACCGGATGATGCCATCATATAAAAGACATTGTGTAGTATCATTTTGATATGTTTTGGATACGCAAATGCTCTCTGCCTTCGGTTTTTCTTCGCGATTTCGTCTTCTTCCTGGTAGAACCTGCATAGGCTGTCATCTGCTAGGCTAATTGTGTGCATATGTTTCCTCAGCCTACAATGTCCGGTCAGCATTCCCGACTTTGACATAGTAGGTCGTGTGACAGTTTTGTCGAGTTTTTGTCGGGCTTTTAAGGAATAATTTTGCGTGTCTTTGTCTTGGGGTTTTATACCACCAGCGCAACGCCTGGTTGTTTATCCATTTGTGGATGCTCTCTTTACTTAGGCATTTTGCAATTGCACAGGAAGGTTCTGGCCCTATCATGACCGTTGCTCCCTGCTTGGCTAATTCATCAGCCGTTTCATTGCCTTTTATTCCTTGGTGGCTTGGTACCCAGGCTAGGGTCACTCTATTATGACTGCCTAGACTGTTTAGTGTCTTCCGACACCCCCACACCAGATTTGATGTTATCCTATATGAGCGTATCGCCTTAAGTGCTGCTTGGCTGTCGGAGTAGATGACGATTCTTTGGTTATCCACCTCCTTAAATTTTTATAACAAATTACTGAACAACCTGTGCGCGTCCAAAACGCATCAAACTGACCACGCAATGTCTTTTATATGATGGCACTATCCATTTTCTACTATAATTTTTGTCAAATATTACTATACCCGCATGTTCCGTTGCTTGGCCTATTATGTAGTGATCTCTCACTCGCTCGTACGTCTACCTGTCTCAGCCAAATTGTTAATTTTGCACGCATCTCTAGATCCAAACACGGACGCAACATACAACAAAGGCACTTAATGTTTCTTTATATACTTCACTCAACGATACTATGCATTATTCCCAGGTTTGTCTCCATCTTTGTTCTGACATTTCAAATCAAAGGGGTCGATGCTAGGGACTCAAATATTTCAAAATTAACAGTTTTAAAGTTATTTAAGAAAAAGTACAATTCCTATCCCGTAATAACGAAACTCATAAGCGTAAAATTATGAAAAAATACAGAATGCTGTGGTTTCTGTATAAATTACAGAAAAATAATATAAGAACTCAGCAGTCCTAAAATAACGTGGTAGATTTTAAAAACCACGACACAGAACCCTCTTCGCGAGTTCAACTAGCGCTTATACTTTTTTTTTGTCAGTGTGGAAATCAGCTGTGTGTAGGTAGAGGCAAAACAAATTGTCTCTCTCACTCACTCTAATCGAATGTATCTATGAAAGTTGCCGGTTGGCGCGACCAACCATAAAACGTTGATATTGACATAAAAATTAAAATGTAAATTGTTTGAATAAATATCCCCAACAGGATTAGGTAATGGTTCGTCCTTGTTCGTTTCGTTTCGCGAAAGGCTAAATTATTGAAAGCCTCGAGTGTTAAAATTCACTTTGTCTCTTCGTAGTTATATTCGTTTGATGTTAATCGGTGTCGTAATACCGCGCGATGGGCGGTCAATCAAATGCTTGTGATTAATTTTATAAAATTTTGGTATTTTGAAATTTGTACTTATTTTTAAGATTGATGGTTGTTGCACTAATGGTTTATTGGTGAGAAGTAGATGAGCAAAGCGGGCTCTGGGACACAAGTAGCATTTGTCAAAAGGGGGCTATGGAAATGTACTAATAACGTGCTGTGTGAGGTGTGACGTAAGCAGTAGTACGTCGGAAAGAGAATATTTATTGAATATACGGGGTACGGTTGTGAATAATAATAATAATAATAATAATAATAATAATAATAATAATAATAATAATAATAATAATAATAATAACTTTATTGCTTATAGAAAACAATGTTTACAGCAAGGTTAGTGTGTGATAATATACAAAAAATTTTTTTTTCAAGTTTACAAGACAGTTTGTAATGAAAAATAAAAACAAAATGAAATAAATACATTATTCATCGAGTATAAATGACCTCAATTTGAGAATATTCCAAAGGTAGCAGCATATAGTTTTTCCCTCAGATAGGTTTATATTTTGTAGAGCATTTACTAATGTTTCAAAATTTTGCAGACAGGATATGTTTTGTTTCATAACTGTATATATCGGACACTCAAACAAAATATGAAAAATAGTTTCTTTCTCGTACAGGTTACAAACAGTACATGTTAAAGTAGGATCTATACTATAGGTTATGCCGTTTAATGTGAACTTCATTTTAAATTGATTAACCGTACGGAGTTGAGATAAAGTACGAGTGATCTGAAATGGAGACTTCAACAGTAAATAATTGCTTGGTTCACGTGTTGTGGTGAAAGCATTATATAGAGCCATGAAAGGGTACGCTGACGATGTAGCAATATCGGATTGGTGCAGGAAGGTATGATATTTGGAAAATAGTAGTTTTTTTTGTGCTGTTAGATGACCATAAGATAATTGATTCCATAACTGCAGTGATTCAACGTCAACAAAAAAAAATTGTTTGATTTGGGATGCCCAATTATACTTTGTGGTAGCGGAATTCATAATACGTAGCTGATGCTCAAAACAAAGTCTGGGATAGCGAAATTTTTCCATTTGAAGAATCTTTAGTAACCAATTTATTGTCATTTTAAAAACATTGTACCTACGACAACTTAACTCTTCCTGTTTCTATCCGAATAACAGAGTCCGGAGTATTAACCGCTACTGAAAGGATTCGTTTTAGGAAATGTATTTGCACCCTTTCTAGTGCATCCAAATAACGAGGACCCAAACAGAGAAACTGTTAAACATAACGCTAGAGATTCAAATAGTTTGATTCTAGGATACCACATGTCAATTTTTGCCTTACACATCACAGGAATGAGAGCGCCAACGGTTTGTTTACCTTTTTTTACAGTTGCAGTTGACATTTCACTGAATAAGCCAGAGGAAGAAAACGTTACACCTAAATATGTATATGTATTACTCAATTCTATGATCTCGTTCTTAAAATAAAATTTGTAGTTCGGTTTTTGCAATCCACCTTTAGAAAACCTAACAATTTTTGTTTTCTTAAGATTAACAGTTAAACGATTGGTGTCAGTATATTTTTCCAACATTTTCAGTTTCCTTGCAACATCAATTTCAGAATGAGCCAGGATAACGAGATCATCAGCATACAGGAGTGTTAGAACATCATTTTTATTCTCGATATTTACACCTTGAGCTCCTTGAGCATAAAAGTAGTCCTCCAAATCGGCGATAAACAGAGCAAATAAAAGGGGACTCAAGGGTTCTCCTTGTAGAACACCTAAATTCAGATCATATAATTTTGTCATGCCGTCAGAACCTTTTATTTGAACAGTGGCTTGTGTATAAAGTGTTCTTATCAAGCGAATAATTTTTGACG
>CAJUYG010000077.1:15897-66484 GCA_910591675.1 Galerucella calmariensis | reverse complement strand
ATTATTTGCCCTATTGTGGTTTTGAAATGGCTTGGTTTGAAGCAACTTTAAAACTAGTTACTACAACTTGCAGATTGTTTGGTTTTATTAAGCTCTACGTAATGACGTTATAGTTTTAAAATGGCTTTTAAATATGCTCCTAAAGTAACTATTAAAACCTGTCTTTAAACCTGTTTTACTTTCAGATTTTTTTGTCAGTAAATGGAACACATTAAAACTATCTCACTTTCTCAAATGCCGTGATAAAGCTGCATTAAAACTGTCTAGATTCAGTCTAGATTGAATCATTTTGGTCTTCGCTAAAGCTAACTGCACTTCGTGTTGTGAACAATAAAACTAAAATCATCCCCTTCCGTTGTGTGTCAGAAATAAAAGCCACGTCATTTTTTCAAAGGCCGAACAGTGATGTACCCATAGTTTATTAAAGCACAATTTTAATTGAAAATAAGAATGAATGCGATTAATAAACTTGTAGAAAATATATTAACAGTTACTATGGAAGACATAAGCCTTAAATATATGAAATGTATGGCCATTTTATAATAAAATAAAGAAGGAAATAGCGCGATTTATTTTAAGGTTATGTTTACTTTAAAACCGAAGGACATTTACCACAAACCATATTAAGGCAAAACAGTTTTAATCACATCGCACTTTGCTATGTTACTGAATATGTGCTCTTGACATAAAATGCAAATACATTAAAACCCTTTGATCTTATCGTTGCTTTATGATCGACTAAATCGTTTTATTTAATTTCCGACCATTTTATTTTCTCGAAACAGAAGAAGCTATGACCAATGGAAACATTTAGGCCACCGTAAAAACACAAATCAATAAATTGAGAGAGTAATTTCGATATATTTTTCTGAAAAAATATCTAATATAATAATATGTAAAGTCGTATTTAAAGTGGTTTTAAAAGTATCTTGACGGGAGCCTTAAAACCAATTACTCAAGGTAATAGTGATTAATGGGGGTTTTTATTTTTGGTTTTAAAGACCTCTCTCATGCTGAAGGCGGTTTTGTGACAATCGTAAGAATTATTTTAAAACCAATTGTTTTATTCACAGTTGTGTCCTATAGTTTCGAAGCATCCTACTGCTACTTGGGTAGTCATAAACTCTATAGCTAAGGTCTAAAATACATAAAACTTAAGTCTGGCAGCGCCTATTTGTAAACAGAATTTTTCAAGTATCCCCAATAAAAATAATCTTTAGGATTGAAATCAGGTGAACGTGGGGGCCATTCAATTCTACCTCGTCTACCAATCCATCGTCCGGGAAATATCTCATTTAGATAACGCCGAATATTTACACCAAAATGACCTGGAGCTCCGCTTGCTGAAATCATATCTGATTAAAATTGGCTCTAAAGAAGTTTCTCAGTGTAGGTAGGTACAATTCGATTTCTAGGTAGAAGTTCATATTTATTTGACGTTTAATTTCCTTCGATAAAGAATGGCTGAATTAACAAAATCACAGCATTCTACATTTAAATTTCTTCAAATCTACATATTTTGCATTGTTTTATGTATTTAAGACCTTCTATTCTAAACAAAATCGTAAGTGTTAGATAGATGGTTGAATTCGTATTGAATAGTAGATTCCAATAATGACTGAATATACAGGGTGATGAATTTAAAAAACCAAAGTTACTAATAATATAAAAGAAACTGCTAATCTGGCAACATTATAAATATCAAATCTGGAATATACGTATCCCAAAATAGGTGTACCCCAAATTTTGTACAATTAGGACTAGCAATTTACGAGATAATTGGCTGTTTCCAGACTTTTGGGCCACTCTGTATATCAGTTATTCTTAGTTACTGTCATACATGCCTATTTCACTAAATATTTTCATTAATAATATTTTTTGTACATTAAATTAAAATGAAATAGTGAAAAAAGCTAGAGGATTGAGTAGGTCTTCTTTTTCGTTAGTGGGAACCAGATCCACATGCCGGTATTTGGGCGATTCCGAATTTTTTCTATTTCTGACAATTACTTCTTCACAGATGTTGGCTCTTTGCACTGAAATACATTAATCCAAGTTAATATTTGAATACAATGACTTTGCATCTGCTGAATAGAAATTTTGGCTCAGATTTCCCTGAAAAACAATTGAATAACAGGATTTCAATTGAAACTATATTTCCAGAAAGGTTTTGCAATGGAGAGCTTCAATATCGAGTACAATATGATTAATTGATACAAAATTTAATTTTATAGATTGAGAAATGGCAGCATGTCTATTACATCCAAATGGCTTTGAATCTGCTGAAACAATTAAATTGAAATTGGATAAACATGAATCTTTATGATTGAAACAAGGGAAGAGTGGGGCAAATGAATAAATTTTGTTTTTGAAAATTGTACGTATCAAATGAAAGGACTTGTTGCGAAGGTCTCAAATATATCTTTGACATTTTTCATATATCTAATAATTTGACAATATTGCGACTAGAGCTGCCTGTTTTCATAATTTAAGTTACAAATTGGAGGATAGAAAAGTAATAATGTTACTGAAGGTTAATATCATGGAGGCTAGATAAGGAGATCGAACTCATACGGAAAAAATTGACAAAATCTGTCTTCAAAATCGACAATCTAAGCAGTTTGTTTTTCCACCGCGACATCGCCACTGCTAGTCCAATACCATCCAAAAACAGTAAGCTTAGTTTCATAAATAACAGTAGTCACATTGTAAACATTACTTATGATGGTGAATAATAAAAACTCAAACTAAGAATTAGAAAGATTAAAATAGTGGTTGATAGTGCAGCTGAGTTAAAACGAAGACGTGGACAAAATTTAAGAATACCTGAGAGTTGCCAAATGTGACCAAAATTATTCAAAGGCAAATAAAATAGGGAAATAATATTTATTATGATAATATTCAAATTATATACATCACTTGTGAGAATTCTAGAAAAAGCACAGCTACACACAATATACTTTACTTTTTAAATTATTAGTGTGCATGAACTAATGTCATTAGTAATATTGAATATTGTGCATTGAGATTTTGAAGCATTTGACTCCATCCTACAGCTGTTGAACCATTTCACTATTCTCTTATCCTTGTAGTTCATTCACTGCTTTCGAGAAAATTATGACTATTGTCATCTACTCCATCATCATCTACTGCAATAGACCGTTCCAGAATGAAGTCACTGAAAGGTCGGCCATATTGTTCTGGGCCCTCATGTCATATTCTATTTAGTTTTCATTGTTGGAGTGTTCGGGCCAGGAACCAAACACTCTGAAAGCTTGGGAAAAACCCCAAGTTTCTTTCAAGCGAAATCCACGCCATAAGAAAGTGCGCCCAGTTCAATATTGATAAAGGATACAGAAGACAAAGGATTATCATAATGTCGGATAGTCAAGCAGCCATTAAGGCACTGAGCTCTTGTGTAACCAGTTCCAAAATGGTGTGGAAATGCCTAGACAAACTCAATGAACTAGGAGAGAACAACATAGTCACCTTACTATGGATTCCAGGACACACTGGAATAGAAGGAAATGAAATAGCAGATGAACTAGCAAAGAAGGGGACTGAAATACCTTTCTGGAGACCTGAACCCTTTTGCGGAATCAGCCCCAATGTGATATTGGAAGAAATAAGTAAAGCCGAGAAAAAGAGAAGATCTGACCATTGGAAAGATCTAGTAGGGCTTATACAATCAAAGAGTCTTCTGGGTGACTACAACCTGTTGAGATCCAAAGAATGCATAAGTCAAAGTAAAACTGCGCTAAGAGTTTTAACAGGGATCCTAACGGGACATTGTCGCCTGAATGGGCACCTGAAAAAGTTCAAAATAGTGGAGGAAGAAGAATGCAGATTTTGTGGAATGGAAGAAGAAACCTCCATCCACATACTTTCCAACTGCACAGCACTTCAGAATCCTAGAGCATAGCACCTAGGAGATTACTGGATATAAGAGGAACATTTGCCTAAGTTGAAGCCTGCAGACATCCTAAAATTCCTCCGAGAAATAGGATTAAAGGAACTACTAGTTTCTGAGACTCTCCTCAGAAACTGAGTAGAAATAAGGGGGCACAATAGATCTTTTAGGTCTCAGTCACATAGTCACGATTGGTAATTGGACTTTCAAATTAGTCTTAAAAGTTATCTCAAATGCCATCGTTTTGTGGTGTTGTTAACTGTGTAATGCGGAGAGTAAGAGATAAGGTTTTTTTTTCGAAATCCGGCTTTTTTAAGCGAGACTATTGAATTGGTCTCTCTGTGCACCTGAATATGTTGCTCTTGAATCAAATAACTCCATTGTTGATTTCTTTTTTTTGTCATTTTTCATTTTAATTATTATTTAATTCAATTCAGAGACAGTTTACTGACTGCGCCATGTGTTATTAGTAAAGTTTGTATGATTTAAATAAAATATATATTACATTGACATTGTTCTACAAAGTCAGTCTGACAACCAACTGACTTACAGCACTTAAAAACACACAAGGCCGGTCATGGATTTTTTCAATTCTGAATATGTCAGCTAGTTGACAGACACCAATACAAACTTACCAAAAAATGAGACAAATTGACGAAACATTGTTTTGGGGAAGATCCATATTACACACACTGTATATTAATAATCAAAACAAGAAGACATTTTAATAATCCCCTAACGTTCCTCCTATAGTAGAAGTATGTACAGTTCCTCGCGACTTACCCTGTATAGTTCCCATGGTTAATATTGCTCGCGTTCATCACAACGTAGCGCTACCGTAGCGATCATCAATTTCCTGCTGAAAGCGTGTTTTGTTGAATGATTAGATTGATCGCTGTGGTATCAGTCGCCATTTTTTCTATCAAAATTAAAATACGCTACACGCTACCGATTGATGATGCATTAACTGTCATTATGTTAAAAACATAATATAAATATCTTTGTTTGGAGATATTCTAGTTTGTATTTAAGTGAAAATGAATGAACAGCTGGAGGTGACTTATGATTTTAATAATAAATTGTATAGTATGCCAGGAAGTTCAACTCTCCATATATCATTATATCAAATAAATGAATGAAATTGAGCTGTTGTTGTTGTATTAATTGACATTTGTTGACATATTATGTCGATGGTTTTATAAGCACGTTCAGCAGATTTAAAAATGGATTGATCACTCTAAAAATCGCTACCTGATCAACTTTGTTGGGATGAACGCGACCATTATCGATGATACTCCAGCGAGTGTGTACACGGAAAAAAAATATTTGTTATATCAACTAAATTTATTTAGACACTTTTATTTGATTAACTCGATTAAATTTCATTCATATCAAATACTGAATGTATTCGTCCAAGGAAATATTAAAATTGCCGAAACAAAATGGAATTGTCGACCCAATCCTAGAAATTTCTTTAACCAAAAATGGACTTATCAAGTCAAGTATTTCCTAATTTACATCAAAGTATTATAATATTATCTCAAAAAAATGATTCATTCAAATCAAACAAATGAACACGCTTGATTCAAACATACACTTGTCAAATGAAATATATTTTAACTTACTTTAAGCGAATAATATTATTAATTCAAATATAATATTTGGTTGACTCAAACAAGTGAATTCGCTCGGTTCAAAATAAATGTTTTTAAATGAAGCATTTTTCAACTCCTTTTAAGCGAATAACAATATTAATTCAACCTTAATATTTGCTCTTCAATCAAGCATGTACACTATATTGTTTAAAACAAAAAATGAATTGGTTTGGAACTTAAAATCACTGAAGTAACCAATTTCAACAGTCAATTTGAACTATTTATTCTTGTTTGTTCCAATAGATGCAATAGTTCAATCGAAATAATTTCATATTTGTATCGTCTGATTATCTGATTCATTCAAAATGTTCTTGCTCAGTAGATTGTCCTGTTTCTATCTATCACAACGTTTTCACTTCATTCTTCATTTTATATTGTTTTAAGATAGGAGTTAGATCGTTAGGTGAGTGATAACCTGTTGTCTGGAAATTGTTCTTTATTAGCGGATTATTCAGGTAAATATGATTATGTATTCTATTTACAAATATTATATTATCTTGTTTCTTCCGAAAAAATGTTCATTTTTGTTATAAGATGATAGGTAGTTTGTCTTGTATCAGTTATATCTTAAATCGCATACATCACATTCTAAACGAAACATGAATTTAAACTGAGATTAAACCCGGTTTTAAACAGTAAGTACCTAATGTCTTTTTGTATTGGTACTTTGTATTGGTACTTTGCTATGATCCTACCTAACCTAACCTACCTAATTGGAAATGTAAGGTAATGTGTCATTACCTTCACTTTAAATTTGTTATATTCATCATCATTAACTTGCAAATTGTTAATTCTAAGCGTAATAGTAGTGCTACCTAAATTCAGTGTTTGAGAAAGGGACATGTGATACATTCATTGGGGCTGCATTTCGTATATTTATATTGGAAAATTCAAGAATTTCCTTTATGCTTGTTTAGAACATTCATTAAACTCTATTTATTTTTATTATTACTTCTTTGTAGATCAACATATATTATGATTTGATTTTCCCTGATGCCCTTATAGTGAATTTGCAAGTGGATTGGTTCCAATTTATGGAAAAGTTATTGCGGTTGAAAAGAAATGTGGAAGTTTGATTTCATGTTTTAGAAAATTAATATTTTATTTTGTTATTGTTTTTTCTTTTTAAATAAAATGCTATGAAGTATATTTAACTTTTCTTTTTTATAGCACTCAGTTTGTTATGTCAACTTAATTTTTGTATTAAAATTAGCAATCAGTTTATCAAACTGATTGCATTTCAAGTTCAATCAACATATTATACTTTTCAACTAAAATATTTAATTTATCGGATAAATTCTCAAAATTAACGCAAGCAATTAATTTTCTTGATTTGCTTATGAATTTCGTTGATTTAGTAATTTTGTTATTCAATTTAACAACATAATTCTTCACCTGAATCCAAAATTTGTTTCGAACCAAGCAAAAAAAAATTGATATGATTATAAAGTTTGTTCATTAGGTCATTTATTATAATTTGTTCAACAAAAAAAAATTGACTAAATCATTATTTTTCTCAATTGATTTGATCATTTTTCAGGTTCAATTCAACAAAATATTCACTATGTTGAAGCAATAATTGTATCAAAATAATTTATGAAAATGGTCCAGTTGACTAAATATTTGGTTCAGTCAACAAACAGTTAGTTGCATCAATACTTTAACCTGCATTGAAACCAAGAAATTATATTAATTACTCCAAAATAATATTTTGTCGTGCATATATGACACTTTAATTTAATTGATCCAAATAAATTTTACTTGATACAACGATTCTTTTTTTTCCGTGTATAACAATTATTGTAGTGACAAAATAAAATAAAATTTGAAAATAAGCCAACAGTAAAATTAATATGTATTCTGTGTGTCCCCCATGTTATGCTAGACTTCCTTATTACTAAACTTCATAGGTCAAACCGCAAGTCCCCCATATATTGGGGGAGTTGTGTTTTATCCTCCCCCATCGTCGAAATATTAACCCAGTCAGACCTTCACATTAGCAAAGTATGTGATTCATGCGTTTATTGAATTTACAGCAACCTGTCAGGTACCCAACCGATTCTGACATAGCATGTACTCCGCGAATTTTGGCCATGGTTCTTTGATTAACACTTTTGCCATTGTCATTGCTCGGCTTGTAATTTTGCTTCTTGTTTGTTTTTGCCCGTGTGATCTGACTGGCTGGGTAGAGCAGTCAGTTTTTAGTAGCCAAGCATTTGTAGGGTTTCTCGAACTAGCTTGGAATTCGTAAATAGCTGATTGCTTTTACGACTTGGTAGTCGAAGTATATGGTACTTGAACTATTGCATTAATAAATCTTCTGCACAGGACTATATTGCCGCAATTCTTGCAAAAATATCGTCAAGTGTTTGGCTTGAACCAACAATAAAGAAGATTCTTAAGCATTTAAACAGTATTTTTTAGTTTGTATTTAATAGTACATTAATTCATAATTTTAAGTGGAGGTTTTGAATTTTTTATAAAATTTACTTTGAATTGGCTACAAATGGAACACACATGTGACTATGTTTTTTTTTGAAATTATGCAAAATCAGTTGAAAGTTTAAAATAAAAATTGTAGAACTTCAAATTTTACACAGAATAGGTTCCGATCATTTTTTCCCCAAATTACATTAGGGTGGCTAAAAGTTGAGGGTGATCATAACTTAAACGCCGAAACCGGTCTACAAGTTATGTTGTACCTTCTAATTGCAAACCAGAATGGTTGGTGTGGAATATCTTGTAGATATGCCAACCCCGTTTGACGTTGAAGTGTAATTCAATACCCACGGTCGGAACGCTTAGTGTTTTTGAAAAATCTTTTTTAAAACTTATAAAGCGTTAGAATAATTATTATTCTGCGATATCTATTAAATCATAACTCGTAGAAAAATTGAGATTTTGTTTCTGTAATCACTCAGCAAATCGTAGTTTAATTTCAGAGAAAAAAATTAATTTTTTTTATTTGTTTTCAACAATGTTTTAACAATTTGAAATAATTGATAATATCAAATTAATACTACCCTATCGCATGAATTTAATTTTTTCTCTAACTATTTTGTTTTTTATAAATTGTACATTTACACGTGAACATTTATTGTACCTTTCATTTTCAGCCAGGTTTAAATTATTTTATTTGTTTAAATTTTTAAAAATATTATTTCCGTGCAACCGGACGCAAAACAAGCATTTTGCAGCCGCAACAGAGGCCGCAAAATGATATTTTGCGGCCGTTACCCAGAGTGACGGCCGACAAAAATTTTTACGGCCGTTCCCATAGTGACTGCCGGCAAACTGAACGCCACTACAGCATTTGACATTTCTGAAATATGACAATAACAATGTATTTCGAACCAAAAACTAACTGTCTTTTCTAAAGAGACATAATGTTTATTGAAATTATGTAATTTTCACGGTTGCACGAAAAATATTGTGTATACTATGGCCGCGAAATGTTTTCGCGGCCTCGGCGATAATCTCTCTCTCGGAACGCGAAAAAGCATTTTGCGGCCTTAGTATACAAATAACTATTTTCTGAAATGAAATTTGCAAATATCTCAATTTTATTACATGTTATAATTTTCTAAAATGTAAAAAACCACCATCAACTTTTAGCCACCTAATGTCATTTGGGGGAAACTGATAAGAACCTTTTTTCAACTTTTTTTCAACGGCTTTTGCATAATTTCAAAAAATCACCGTATTTATTTTTTTTCAATCCCTTCCAGGAGTGTTGAAACATATTCACATGTATGTTTCGTTTGTAGGCACTTTAAAGTAATTTATGTAAAAAATTGTATACAATATGTTCATTATTATCAACAAATATCAAAGCTGATTGTTTATAGCTCACGTTAATTTATATACATAATTATTAATATAATAATTAACATCTAACGGAAACGGCCATTCAGCTCCTCTTTGTATTGGGAAATAAGTTTCCCAACGGTCTTTGTTTCAAAAACTATGCCATGGAGTATCGGTTATGTAATTTTCTTAAACCCACCGTCAAAACAATGGATCCCATTGATATATTCTTTATTTAAAATATCATCTACGAACCACCATAAAAAATCTTCAAGTATTATAATACAAAATATTTTAATTTTAATAATTATAAAGATTCCTTAAATCGGTAGTTTTATAGGATGATTTGGCAGGAGCGCGTGGATTTCGCTCGCCGCCTACGTCGCCGCCGGTGACGAGATCGATAAACAACGACGCGACGCGGCGTGTTGTGTGAGTTGCTGGGTCAGACCGGCTGGTCGTAAGGTATGTCAGGGTGTCGCACGGGGTTGCCGATACCTTGCGACCATATTGATTTTTAGGGAAAATTATCTCGTTGCTCTCTTTGTGTGTAGATATACAGGATGGCCGGATGAAAACGAAACACCCATATTACGAACTACGTCCACTTGAAAAAAACGAGACTTGTGGACTTTGGATCAAAGGGGGAATTATTGACTTCGGTACTTTTACCCCCTAGCCTAATATTTTCATTTTAAAGCTTAAATTCGATGGCACTCGTCGACAATTCTTTGAAACAAATATTTTAAAGAGGCTGGTTGTTTTGTAGATTATTTTACTCTTGAGGTGTTTTCACAAAAAAATCAAGGGGCGACAAATCTGATGACCGTAGAGGCCATTCGCAAGCCTTCTTCCAATCCAGTGCCGTGGAAAATGTTGGTCCAGTCTAGATACTGACAAACAATCAAAGCATAATGCGGAGGAGCACTGTCCTATTGAAACATTAAATTATCTTCTCATGTTGGTCATTTTCAATAATATCCATCAAGATAGGATCAATAGCATCTTCCATTAATTGTAATTACATTTCGCCAGTCAAATTACCAGGTGAAAATTATGGACCTAACAGCCGGTGACCGCCCGTTTTCACTGTGCATGCACGCGCCTGGAAAATGCTTGGATTTAAATCAGACTAGTAGCTGCAATTATCACGATTTCCAGTACCGTTCATTAAAAGCTGCACTCATGGGAGAAACAGATATTAAAAATAAACTGTGGATCGTTCGTTGTTCTCCACTCATTATGTCGCAAAATTGCTAACGGCGGTTATAATGATCCTTTATCCATTAAGTTCCTGCACTAAATTATACGGATGAAATTTGTTCTTAAAAATAGTTTGAATGCTAGTTCGATTTGGTAACATAATAATTGCCTTTTACTTAACGTGGGATCTAGGTGAATATGTACCAAAACTTCAACTTCATTAACTACAGACAGTCTATTTTCTCGTTGTTTATTAGCTACCTCTCTTGAAATTTTGGAAGTGAAAACTTCTTTAGCGTTGAGCATTTTTTGGGTGAAGAAAAATTATGGATTTCGCGTCATCGTCACGCTATACAGTGTGGAACAGTCAAATGGTATAACTTCGATAACGATTAAATGAGGGCTTAAATGAGATTTGCTTAAAAGCTGCTAAACAACTCACCAGTTTGAACACTTAATGTTGAGGGCAACCGATATTAACCTATTAGTTTGTGGTTGGTTGGTATTTTTTTGAATGCGCATTTTGTTGAAAAAAAAATTATATAGGGTGTGTCATGTGACACTGTCCAATACCGACATTCTTAGATTAAATTGACATTAAAAAAAGAAATTCATTTTATTTCACAATTTCGCTACATTACACTCAGTACTTATTTCCCATTTATCTCTTGATATCGAGTAAGTATTCAAAAACCATTCCTGTGCTCATTTTTACTGATAAAGAATACAAAAACAGTTTTGTTTATTTTCGTATAAAACTAATAGCCTTAGCAACTCGTTGTCTGCCTGCATGACAGTAGCGATCAGTGTCAGTGCTATTGTCGTTTGAATTATGTTAACTGTAAGTAAAAATATCAGAAAAATGGTTCATTTAACAGAAATGCACAAAATAACCATTCTACAACTAATGATGGTTATGGAGATAGCACACACGAATGGAAGTTTCTCGCTTATTCCACGAAACATTTCCAATTAGCAAAATAGAAAAGCAGTTTCGCGAGCTTGGTCATGTACATTTAAAAAAAGTAGCTGTCAATGCAGTTGGTGATGATACGAATTTGTATATTATGCTTGAGTTTCAAGAAAGCCCACATAATTTTTTATGGTCGAGAAGAAGCCCCACCGTTCAACGTTAACCACACATCAATGTTTCGAATATTAAAGGAAAGTAAAATGTATCTCTATAAAATGATGCTAACTCAGGAGCTCATGGAAGACGATTTTAATGGGAGAACGTATTTTTGTGAACAAATTATGGCAATGTTGGGATAACAATATGATCCAAATAGATGGTTTGTTTTCTGATAAGAGCACATTCACATTTCATGGTCATGTTAATCGTCAAAATTGTCGCTATTGCTGTAATGAGAATCCTCACTGGATGAGAGAAGAACGTACGCAATATCCTGAAAAAGTTGATGTTTGGACAGGAATTGTTGGAAATCAAGTTCATGCCAATACAATATAGTTTCAGCAAGATGAAGCGCCGCCCCATTACCAAATCAATGTACCTGAACCAATTTTTTCCAAACCGGTGGATAGGGAAACGAGGATCGATAGACTGGCCAGCACGATCTCCTGATCTGACGCCATTAGGCTACTTTTTGTGGGGATATTTTCAAAAATATTGTCTACTAAACTAAACCCCTTAACTTAGATGACTTAAAAAGACGATTCACCCTTGCGATTAGGTCACGCCTGAGATGTTGAGTAAAGTTATACGGCATTTTTATACCAGATTAAAAAGTTGCCAAGACGTTCGCGGCGAGCACCTTGAACATTTCCTTTATTGACATTAATGTTTTTTATCCCCTTTGGCTGTTCCACACTGTATGTAGGTATACTCTTTATATGTGTTATATCTAGCATGGGCGTACGATCAGATTTCTATAAGGGATCAATTTTTCCATCTAGAATGACCGTATGATGAAGTTTTTATGAAGGATCCGTTTAGTAACAAAAATCTTCATCCAGCGTGGGCGTACGATAAAATTTTTAAAGGGGCTCAGTTATTTGTAAAAATTTCCTTCGATCATAGGTTCACGATAACATTTTTAAGGGATCAATTTATTTGTTTCGTTTTTAACGCCTTTAGACGATGAGTTTCAATAAAATACGAAACACGTCTTCCATCAATTCTGCTGAAGAATGTTTATGCACAATTTTAAGTAGATTGGACCAAGGAATCACGTTGTCCCATACAAACTTTGCCCCCGTGTTCACCCTCTTAGGGTTAGAATTCCTGGAAATCCTTCCTCATCGGATGCCTACGTCATACAAAGAACATACCTTCCAAGCTGCAGGTCTCTACGTTCAGCGGTTTAGGCTGTGCGTTGATCCATCAGTCAGTAATTCAGGGTAAAGCAAGTATAGATGAACTTAGTAGATACCTATTGAAATAAATACAGTTCTGCAATAAGTGTTTATTATAAAGTTGTATTTGCTTTTTCTAATTTGTATTTTTATTTGTTACAGGTAAGAATAGATAGAACTTTACGCCGTCTACGATGCTTCTTTCAAAAGGTTAGAAAATTGATTGTAATTAAGATTTCTATTTCATTTCACAAATATTCACACCATCCAATTCTTTAGTAGTATAGTTGAAAATCAACAATTAAAAAAATATTTCCTTTGAAAAAAATTTAAATCAACTAGAGGTTTAGCTCATTCAAAAATTCGATTTCCCATATAAATAACACGATTAAATTTTTCTTTAAATTAAATGAGTAAGTAAAGCTTATGTAGGAAATTAAACTTGCTATAAGTAATGTTACTTTGAACCAGCTTCTTTTTCTAACTGAAAATACTTAAGCACTATCAAAATGCTGATGTTTTTCCGTCTATATACGCATATTTTTGTATTATTCAAATAAATATAACAATAAGATTAATATTCACTGTTCATAAATTATAATTGACCGTAAACAACAAAGTACAGACCTGACGAGAACTGTCAGTTGGACAATAGAAAAAGACGTAAAACACATTGCCGATACGAAAGGTACGTCTGCATCCTATTTTGAATGCCGTAATTTCTCCCGATTGATAGGTCGCGCTTGCGCGTATTCTAAACATCAACAAATCAAATTTTTGTAAGTCAAAGATTAGGGTTAACGTTTGTAATACATTTAAGCGGTTCATTATTGTGATATTTTGATTAGGATTAATCACAGACCTGCTTGAAATCAAATTTATTCCATTTGGCTGTTCATTATCGAATACTCTACAAATATTCAATGGCGGATGTTTTTTTGGCTATAAATTAGATGCTGTCACGGTTAAAAGGTTGAAATTTATAAATTTTCAAAACAATAAACTAATGGATGCCATTAATTTTATAGCAAAAAATAGCTGAAATATTAGTAACATACATTTTCGTTACAACCAAGTGCACAAAAAACCCAAAGCCAAGGTGCCAGGAATTGACAACTTGATAGGATTTATATACTGAAGTAATAAATCACAATCAAGATTTCGAAAATGTTACATTGTGTAGGTACTGTTCTACAGATCACGTAATTTCTTATGGAACCTTCCTGGATTACACAAGTACGACAAGGAAAATATGAGAAAAACAGCTTGAAAGAGAGAGAAAGTATAACTGTTAGCGCGCATCGGAGGCGTGCACTCAGGTCTAGGGGATGGCCGAATGTTGATTGTCCTTTACAGAGAGAAAGAGAATTCACTAATAGGTGGTATTCAATACTTGAAAAAGAGATAAAGTGTAACTGTGCGCGCGCATCGGAGGCGTGGACCCAGGTCTAGGGGATGGCCGAATGTTTATTATCTGTTCTGAATACCACCTACTAGTGAATTCTCTTTCTCTCTGTAAAGGACAATCAACATTCGGCCATCCCCTAGACCTGGGTACACGCCTACAGTTATACTTTCTCTCTCTTTCAAGCTGTTTTTCTCATATTTTCCTTGTCGTACTTGTGTAATCCAGGAAAGTTCCATAAGAAATTACGTGATCTGTATATGTCGGGTATTTTTTTCAAAAATTTCATAGCGTAGCTTTTAGAGACCGAAACGTTAGAGGCCAGCCACACTGTATACAAAAATGCTATTAATTCAACGCATTAGAAGATATGTAGGGTACAACATTTTTCTATTTGTATAAATCTGGGACAAGTATGCGTATTAGAAATGATTGAAAACATTTCGCAATAACTATTCACGGAAATAAAAACAGCATTGACATTAAATGAAAAATTGTGGTTAGTACTATCGAAATAATAAATAGATGTCAAAGTTAATAGTTATATACTATTATAACGCCTTACAAAGCTTTTGAAAATTACTTTTCAAAGAGCAGACCGTTCACTAAGAAGCAACAACTACTTCTCTGGCTATATGCCATGACAGACATTGAATTACATCTCTAAATGGCCATATTCTCCGTTCCAAGCTTAAGCTGCAATTAGTTGAGCCAGGCTGAAATGTAAAGCTCGACTTAAAATATGTTATCATGCACCGTAGATAAATAAATGATGCTTTGTTAAGCCATTCATAAATTTGGCGACACCCTAAAAATCTTGAAATGTAAAGTCAACCTAATCTAAAACATGTCAACAAATGTCAATTTCGTTTTCTACAAGTTTCAAACGAACCCCTTTTTTATTATTAACATGGATTCAATTTTTGATGAAAGAGTTAAGGCGAGACGGGTACCGAATTTTACAAGTACTGAAAAACTGCTCTTGATGAATTTAATTGCCAATAAATACGCATGTATATTGGATTGGATCTTCTACTCAAAAAAATAAGGCCTGGCAATTAATCGAAAACGAATTTAATTTGTCATCTAGCACCGGCATATATAGAAGATACAAGAAACTTAGGTTATATAATGTCAAAATATCTGACTTAGGACGAGTTGTACCAACAAGGTTTAAAACATAACTAATGGTTTAAGCAAAATGGGTGTTGTACCAGACTGGATCAGTGGGTTACCAGAGTTTTGCCAACGGATTTGTTAACCGCCCAAAAATGAGTGGTTAAAATAATAACCCTAGTTTTCTAACCTAAAAACTTTGTCAGTGGATTCTGTAAATTTTTTATTTTTACCAAATATAATGGAATATCCCGATATACTGAATTTTAGTGATGACGAATTATTAATGAACTTGTAAATTTACAAGTATATCCGAGACGCCCATAGAACTTTCGGCGACGAACTAACCATTCTACAGAATGGAATGACCAGGAATTTTTGGATAGATTTAGACATCGTCAACTTGAGAGCACAGGCCAGTGACTTGTTTCCCTAAAAATTCCTTCAGTTCCACATCAATATCATTGGCAGGAGATGGAACATATTCTCCGCCACCTGTGCCGAGTCTCTGCAGTTTCTCTTCCGCGAAAGCTATTTTGTAGTTTTTTTTTCATGTTTGTGAATTTGTTTTTTAGGATGCCGAAGTCCCTGTAGCGATCGCTAGATGTATTAAAATTAAGAGCGACTTTTTTCCACGCCTTCATTTTCTCGTCATTACTGACTGCGTCAGTCCTTTTATTTTCAATAACGCTCCTCTGTTGCTTGACGCAATCCAAGAGGAGGCGCTCTTCTTTGGCCGTGAAGTTTTCTGACCTTTTTTTATTTTTAGTCATTTTTAATTAAATAAAATAATATGCAAAAATAAAAAACACTTCAAGAACTGAGAATATAAACTGAGACTGGGGGTTAGAATCGCATTAAAAATTCTACTTTTATATTTTTCATTGGCAAAACGTAAGTAATTTACTCCACAGTAGTTCATTCGTCTAGCATTCACTGATACCAACCTTTCAAAATGATTGATTAACAAAACTGCACGAAAACACCACTGGTACAATACGTACCGGTTTAAACTATTGTTAAATTTAACCCTATGGTTAGATAAACCAGGTTTAGCCGATTGTTGGTACAACTCGCCCTTAACAAGATAAGTCCTCAATTTTAAGGGCTTAACTTAAACCAGGCTTAAAGTGAGCTGAACGTACGGCGCATACCAAATGTGCCTTGAAAACAGGCTTAAGCTCTAAGCTTCGCTTAATTGCATACGGAGATTATGGCCATACGTTAGACGTGGTGAAGATATCCCGACCCATAAATTCAAATATTTATTAGGTTTAAACTGTCAAGACATACTGATTGACGAATGACATAATACCAGCGAATGTCTTAGCTGAGGGCAATCTGGCCACGGTATTTATAGTTAAAAAGTATACATTTCCTCATGCCCCGGCAACCACTAGAGGTGTTGTCTCTTGCCAAACTATTAAGGGACTCTTTACAGTTTTTTTACCAGAAAATTTCACTTGCGACCGTCTCTGCTGTGCAGGGTTGCCAACTTTATTATAATAAAAATAGCATTGCTTGTGAAAATGAAAGCCGAAATCGCCAGTTGTCATAGAGCGAGCAAAACGCGCGCCGCAGGCAAACATTTTGAAAATCGGCGATTTTTTTTTCAAATCGGCGATTTTTCTGAATGATAAAAATGACATGTTTTATTAATTTTGCACTTATCATGCGATCTATATTTTTATGAAAATTTTTCTTGGTACTTACGTATTTTGACCTGAAAAACACGAATTTCATAATATAATCGAGAACATATCTCTAGTTTTCGAAATAATTGATGCCAAAGTTTGAAATTTCACCTTCTATGTATGGCAAGTTTTGGGCAAGTATTGTATCTTCTTAGATCCCAGGACATATTACATACATTTACCATTGTTAATTATGATTTTTGTCTGAGAAAGGCATCATAAATTATTTTCCTATTATTTCATCAACCAGCCTACATAAACAACGGCCATTTTGCACGATTCATAATAGAATACCTAGTTATTTTCTCAGAAATTAAATCCGCCCAAAATAGCCGGAGAGAATAACGAATATCGCCCAAAAAATAGCCCTTAGTCGAATCATAAATAGAACCGCCTCTCAAGAAAAATAATAGCCCAAATGGCGATTAATCTCCCGGGTTGGCAACCCTGCTGCTGTGGGCAATTTGGTCAAGTGGGACGGTATTTATACTGAACAAATTATGCTTCACCTCATGCCCCGACACCTATAGGTACTAGAGATACCGTGATGTCTCTTCCATACTATTGAATTTTTTTTTCACCAGAAAATTTCACTTATTTTTAAATTAAACGACCAAATCCAAGAATTTCATAAATTAAAAAAGTCATATTTCAACATACACGAGTACAATAGAAACAACCTTCATTAAATATTCCATAAAGGTATACCGATCCTTATTTCGCTTAAACAACGCAATACAAGAAACGTTGCCGTTATTTACAACAAAAGTTCGTGACTAATTCCATCATGAATATCCATCCACGGCACAAAAAAGAGAAAAAAAAGATAACAAACAGAAAACAAAGCAATTCCCGTTTTCCGTACACATTCACATTGGTAGTTTTGTTTATTTATTATTTTTTTTTGTTTCTGTTTTTGCCATTAAATCGTTAGCACAAGCGGAGATTTATCGAACTACTTTTTTTTTGTTAAACGACCTGTGCATCATTTTCATTGCAACAGTAGCAATTGGGAGGTGAATGTGCGAGGCAGTGGTAGCGTCGGAGGGATATATTAACAAATAAAAATTTAGGTAGATCTCACAACAGAAAAAACGAGATAAAATTTTCATAAAAGGAATAACGAAAACATACGAGGTACGTGAGAAATGATACATCCTCGTAAAATCAAGAGATTTTCAAACAATTTCTCAAAACTACATTCTTCTGTACATTCTTTAAGGTATATTCATAAATGGAGTGTTGATCATGTTGAAGAAAAATATGATGTTTTCTCAATGTTGATGGTTAGTGGTGGACATAATCATATTAGGGGAATCAATTATTTTTAATGTATTCATTCTCACACCACAATTATATCTTCTTTTTTCATTAAATCGTGATGTAGTTCAGGTTATACTTATGTTGTATTGCGTGAATGACTTGAGAGTTGTTTAAATTCACTTCCGATTTATATTGTTTTCACGGATATTAGATTATTTTATAAATTTTACTTTTACCATCATCAGTCTTCGTTAACTAAACTTAGCTAAATTAGTAGATTACCTAACTAGAACGGAAAGTGATACTTTACCGCACGCTATTACAGATCGCCGTACGACGCTTTAGCAGAGTTCGGCCAGCAATCGCGTGCGGAAAAGGCACTTTACGCATGTGTTGGGTACACTATTTTTTCTACTAGCATGCGGAAAAAAGCCCATAAATTAACATAAAGAAAAATTTATTATTAAATACATATCAACAAATTAATTATTATTATTTGACATTCATTTTATGAGGCTTATACCAGGGCCATTAAAAAATTATTGGAATATACTTTTTTTTTAGTAAAAATTACAGCAGAATTGTAATGAATTACTAAATTTTCCAGCCATTTCGTAAACTACAACCATACAAATATATATTTCAAACATTCAAATTTCAGTGTACCTCCCAAAAACTTATCAAATTCACTTTTCGCTCCATTTTGAAACGTCAAATTCTTATAAACATAACACTCATATATATTATAGACTTTGACAGTTCTTCAAACTTCAAATTCGGCTTGCCTTTTTGTAACTGGCTATTTGTTCATAAAACATATAATCAGAAAGTGGCTAACTTCATCTTCAGGTTTGTGACTTATCTGTAGTGAAAGCTACAAACATTTAGGAATTCTTAATTTCCAGTTTTCCTCTGAAATATTCCGTTTTTAAATTAATTTTTGCAAAGACGTACTAATATATTTTAATGGAATATCAAAAACGGGATATCGAATTAACACCCCATTGATTGAATTTAATCAGAATTAAACCACAATATTTTTTGAAGATTTTCATTTTCAACGTTTCGGTGGCGTTTTAGCTGTCAACATATATTCTATTTTTAAGTTTCTTCTCAAACTGTCATTTGTAAGAAATTCGGCTAATAGATAATCAATGGAAATTTTTTGAAGCTTATTGTTCTGTTCTACTTTTTCGGCCTGTTTTTAAACGACTTCTAAAAAAGAAGGTTCGCAATTTGAAGAGTACTAAATTGGTCCAAGATAGTTTTAATTCTATTTGTATTGGATCTTGGATCTTAAAAAAGAAAACAACAAAATGGAAATTGGAAATTGGACATTTATAGTTATTGAGGTGGTTGCTAAGCATATGTATGACAATTCCAAAACAAGGGAGGGATCTTTACATAATGACGGGCTTACTTGTCGGGATTTTTTGGGAAACATATATATAAAATTCAAAAGTTTATTGAATAGATGAGGCTTTTACTTGATGTAGATCCATAGTAAATTATGAAATCAAACAATTTTATTTTGTTAAATCTACATTATATTTAACCTTAAAGTTGTGACGCGTTTCGCTAACTCAGTAGCTTTTTCAAACGAATGGAGGTATAATAAGAAATTTTCAATTTATACAGTGCCTTAATACTAATATATAATAATAATATATATTAATAGTATTAAGGCACTGTACAAATTGGAAATTTCTCATTATACCTCCATTCGTTTGAAAAAGCTACTGTGTTAGCGAAACGCGTCACAACTTTATAATGTAGATTTAACAAAATAAAATTGTTTGATTTCATAATTCAAAAGTTTATTTTTTACATTACAAAATTTTTAGCATTTTTATAACTTTTTTAAGTACACTTAATTTTATAATTACCTATTTTATTTTATTAATTATATAATGCGTGATCAATTTTCGCGAGTTGTCTAGATAGTACTTCATAGTACCAATGAAAAAAAATGCGAGTAATAATAGTATACATATATCTAGTCTCTCTTAAGAAAATCTCATCCGAGTATAAATGACCCCAGTGGCTGAAGACAAGCTGCTCACTACAAAGGCCGTTCACACCATTTCCTTTTCTTTTTTGTCTTTCTTCTTTGTGTTTTCCTTCTTTGCGGACTTACTGCATCACAGCCACCTCCTACACCAGAGGGAGGAGGGTGACACTCCGGAGGAGCTTCTTCTAGTTTCTTGACATCAAGTAGACTTCATGCAGACGAACGAACTTGAATGTTAAGACCGTGGACCCCGGAGGGCGATGAACTTTTCGAAGGTGGTTATATATTGTAACCGTTATTTTGGAGCGGATAATCCTACAACAATTCTAAAAATAAAAAAGTACTTGAATATAATATGGTGTTTTGGACATTTTACATAAAAAATTCCATAAAAGATCAAGGCGTGGACGTGGGCGTTTATTCGTTATTAAAAGTATTTATTTTTCAGTGGTGTAAATATTCTCACACAATGACAGGAATGGCACCGATATGTGGATGATATTTTAGCTAGCTTCACCGGCACAAATAGACAATTAGACAAATAAAAAGATACTAAAAAAGACTTTTGAACAAGTTATTCCTTCTGATAAAAATTGTCACTTATAATTGCACAAGTGGTTTGTATTTTATAGGGTAAATTTGGGTTGTTTAATGAGAAACTGTTTCCTAGCAATTTGACGAGAATAACTGTCAACTATTGACAGTTATTCGAGTCAAATTGCTAAAGGAAACAGTTTAGAATTTGAACAACACAAATTTACACAACATCAATACAAACCTCGAGTGTAATCCGGCAGGACAATTTAATGAATAGGAATTTGGAAACATATCAATGCAAACTTTATTTATGAAACATTAAAAATAAACACATTTTTATTTTAATGTACAATTATTAAAAACGCAGTTATTGAAATTCATACTAGGAACAGTGATATTGATGAACAAATGAATAAGTGAAAAAACCACTAGTGTATTTGTCGCTGTAAAAGTTAAAGCTAACTTTTGCACTGTGGCATATGCGATTTTTTATACATGAATTAAATTGTCAATTTAAAAGCGTAATATACCTAAAAATTGAATCATTTTCAGAATGTTTAGATGTGAATATTTATTTTAAAACCGATTACAATTTATCCAAATTAATTAATAACAACAAATCTAAATCTTCAAAATTGAACAAATAAGGAGCTTATAAATTAGAATGTGGTAGTAACAAAATTTATATCAGTAGAAATATCAGTAAAACTTTTAACTAGAATTTCACATTTCACAACACAAACCTAGTTATGAGAACAAAAAATTCGATTCTAATTATTTAAATTAAATTAAATTAGCAAACCAACACACTTTCCACTAAAATTTTGAAAGTTTACGTGTAAAACCTAAATCCTTTAAATAAAATGTTTTAGGATCTGTTGATAAATAAAAACAAATATTCAGGTAATCTTCTTGACTACCAAATAGCAACCATTCCTCCTTATTGAACCTATTTACCTAGAAGACAGTTCTGGTGTGATTTTTGTGAATGATTTTCCATGTAAACATTTTTTTTAAATTGTTGTCAATATACTTAAATTTCCGAATTAATGCACTGTAGTTTTCATTATCCCTTCACTCGTTTGATGAAACTACTATGTGTTAGTTCAAATAATAATGAAGTTTTAGAAATAGTGATTTAAAACTTACCTAGAAGTCCTAGAACAAACATTTAGAAAAAGTAATAAGGAAAGCAGGGACCACAATAGCAGTGCTCAGAAGTTCATTTGCAAAATGGGGGCTAAAAACTGACATGTTGCATTGGCTATACTTCTTTTGTATGGTGGCCGAAGACTCACCCAAAGAATATGCTAAGCATGAGAACATACTACATAACCATGCAAGAGAAAACAACAAGAGAGCTGTAGAGAGAAAGCAGATCCATATCACGTCAGAAATAAAAAGTTTTTCCTAGGGAGTATTTAGCAAATCTCGTCTGGTCATAAAACGAAGAAATATATTCCATCTAGGACTTATTTTACGAGGTTTAAGCTTTTGAATACGATAAAAGAAGGAAGGAGAGAAATAAAATGATTTCTTCTGGTATGGAAAAATTGGATAGCGGACAAGGATAAACATTTTTTTTTAAATTAAAAACTGCTGAAAAAAATAGATACAATTGACTGTTGTTTGTGAATTAGATTTATATTTATAATAACTAATATTTAAAAACATAAACATTGAAAGTCCATCTCTAAACTATCTTCAGAACTTGTTACTGCCGGTAGACCATTGACTGCACTAGAAGAAAAAGTTTCCAACGTTGTCAAATTTATTGATATTGTCAATAATATCAGAACATATTCGTATAATATTTCTATGTTTTATACAGTGGAAAAAATAGGAATGTAGATCAAAAGTCTCTTCACTATTTTTTTATTGAAAGAAGTAATTTTGGACAATCCCTTTTTCCTTTATCTTCGGTAAGGATTATCATGTCGGATATTCAATAAGACATAAAGTTTACGGGACGTTTTTTCCATTCGTAATTTAAACTTGAAATTTTTGAAAAAGTAGAGAATGAGCATGAGAAATTGTAAAGGTATTAAACAATTTATTTGAAAAGATAGGGGTTTTGTTTTTTGCAAATATCTTGGAAAATATTGCAGATATCGAGCACTGAAAAAAACTCAGGAACAGAAAATATTATGAAAAAGTCTTGCCTACCGGAACTGTACCACCCATTTTAATGTATAAATAGAATTAAGTTGAGTACTTTCAAAATAAAATACATGAATTAACAAAAACATATTGGAAAAATAATTTTCTGCAATTTTTCATTTGTTTTTAGTTGTTAATTACAGATTTTTTAATAATTTTCAAAGGACCTGAGTTTTTTCCACTCTTGCTCTTTTACTAAAAAGTTATAAAAAGAAGTCTCTTTGGAGATATTGAAAATTTTGGATTTTTTAAATAAAAATCATGTTTTATATTCAATAATCCATTTGTTAAAATAATTGTTATAAACAAATTAATTATTTATGTGGTATTGTAAAAGTTCCTTTGATAATAATTACGCTTTTTAATGTTAATATAAAGGCCTTTTTTCCACTACTTCCCTCGCTGTTTCCTATTTTGAAAAAAAATGTATTCGATTCAATGCTTTTGTGCCGTTTTCAATAAATTTTATATACTTGCCTACGTGTCTTCAATCTTGCTTCTACACACTATTGTTTTTCAAATTCAACACAAGCATTGTTATTAAAAGGAATTTAATATTGTTTTCAACGGCAACATGGCAAGCTCACGTCCTGGCTTCAAATTCTTTTATTTCTTCGCGTAGGGTCCGGCCATCTTTAAACTATCTGGCCGGTATAATATCCCGGTCGTTAGATTCTTGATTGCGCAAGTCAATTACAGGTTGATCTGATTTATTGTCCAAGGTGGTGTTTAAGAGGATATTAGCGATCATAAAAATTATTTATGATTGTTAAAAACTGTTGAAATCTTCGATAATGATGTGATTGGAAAAACGGTACAAATTTATTGTAATAACATATTGGAAGTAGTGGCAGTAGATGTCGATCTCGTTGTATGAAATAGATGAAATTTTGCATCCATTAACTTAAATCGACGTTTGTCGATGGAGCGTCATCAAATAAGGATGGAACTGTGAATCAGAATTATCAGGATAAATAATTTAAAACTATAAACAAACTTTTTTCTACTCCCTTACTATAAGTTGTTAATTAATTGCAAATTTTCAGTTTTATAATGATACTCATTATAACACTGGTTTTCATCATAAAACTGAAAAATTGACCAATATAAATATATATTTTTAAATAAGGAAATAGGCAGACCAAATTTCTGCAGAAGGTTTGACAGTTTCTAAGAGAATCGGGTTTTATGACAGTTTCAATCTTTTACGTATTAAGTCAAACAGGTAGAAACCTTTCATTTTTTAAAAGAGCTACGAAGAGTTTTCATACACGACCACCTAAAATCGCCGAAAAGTCGAAAAATTTATCCAATAGTTTATCATCTGCAAAATCAATAAAGGTAAATGAAAAATTTAGTCAATTTATGGAGAAGTATAATTCTTTTCTGAAAATGTGTTTCTAGTGTACTTTGAAAAATTCTCAATCAAATTGAAATCCTCATCTCTCTGGACACAATACTCTGTTTAAAAAACCCAACTTAACATAAAACTGATATTAGCAAATATCGAAAATTGCAGGCATTTTTAAAAAGAAAGTCCGAAGTATACCTATAGCGTAAAAAATCTGAAAAAATTTTGCCAGATGAAATTGAAAAAATGCAATGTTGAATTAAAATAAAATTTCTTCTTCTTAGAAAAAATAGTGTATGCAACTATTATGTAATGATTATTAATATACTCGCATTAATCCCGATTAATGCTTCTGTATTAATAACCATCTTTACATGATCGTTGCATAATATAGGTACCTACTATTATATAGCAGTAAACGTCCAAGAGACAAGGGAGAGACGCTCTACTCCCGTGTATGATTTTTCATCCTATCCACAATTGTTGATCTTCAATCTTGTGTATGTCAAATATCCTGTGAATGTGACATATTTTTTAGGCGAAACTTCTAAACCATTAGAAATTAGAATAAATGAACACAAAATATTATATTACGTAACGAGTGTTGTAAGAAGCATTTTACGTACGAATAGAAGAGTAACATTTCCAAAATAAGCAAAAAAGCGCAATCCTCAAAAAAAGAACGTTATTGAGCGTTAGCTTCACTAGATCCCATTCCTAGTAGACTGCGTCAAAAATATAGGCTTCTGTAAAAGGATCTCAAATATATTTAACATTATTTTACAGTCCTCAACATCAAAATATAATCATTGATTGTCCATTTTAAATTTTTATAAGTGTCAAATAGGGACCAACACTTAATATATATTGATAAATATGTATTATCAAAAACTCAATCACCATAGTATATATGGTCCATTTTTTTCTCGATGCCTTGGCGGTCCAGATACAACTTTATTCATGTACAAATTTAGCCCATTGTTTTCTATCCTTGCAGTATGTTTACCATGGTTAGGTTTTTTTTGTATTTTTGATTTCCATAGGTACCTGGTCTTGTGTCGTTCATTCCTTGTAAATGTCCCCACCAGACCAGATTGTCTTCAATAAATTTATGTGAAGGACTTCTCTTATTTTCGTATCTTTCAATTTTTCTTTCTTTGTGACTCCTTTAACTAGTCTAAAATACTGCTTAAGATTCACGTCTAAATGTTAATATGTACGGTAGATTGTTTTAAATATATTTAAATTTCTCACTTTTCAATTTTTAATCCGTCTAATTGTATGTTTAACTGTTTTTGTTTCGGTCCTATAACCATAACTTTGGTTTTATTCTGATTAATTTACTGTATGATTTATGACCCTTCCCCATTGTAAACTTTGCAGTTTCATGAAACAAATTGGTACGAATTAATCTAAATAACCAAAACAGACAGCCCCTGTACTATATTTTGAAAAAGTACGATTAAAACTTACGTTATTTATTCGAACTAAAGATGAAACCAATCCTTTTTTAAACAATAATATATTTTAAATAATTAATTGTAAAATTTTATAATAAAAATGATGATATTAAATGTAACGTACATTTTGATCACAATCTATTTACATCTACTACATATTAAATTTAGTATAACATAAAAATGTCCAATATGAAGAAGGCATGCTCCCCTGGAAACGGTCGAGATTCCAGTTCCCAGTTCCCAGTTCGTGACTAAAAATATAACATAAAATATCACGCACATGTCGAAGAACCTGCATACACACATATAAAATGACAAATCTGCAAACAACACACGTATGTATTTTAACAACAAATAGTTTTGAATTTATATACAGGGTGTCCCATGATTAATAGGAAAAATGTCGGAAGAGTACGGGATAAGTCAAAATAGTGTATGTCATTATGTCAAATAGTTTATAAAAAAAAAGAATGGAAATATATAAAAAACTTGTTCCTTATACCCAAAGTAACGAAAAGGTACTCCTATTGGAATTCTATAGAATAAGCAATTTTAAAAGTGGAAAGGATCCTGCAGTATTGCTATGAAACTTTGGACGTACCGGGTTATTGGTTATACATATCACCCCGTATTGATAACTATCGTAGACACCCTATAAATTTATGAAAAATAGTAATATATTTTAAATTCGAAAAACAGGAACATTACCCCTTAACCCCTTTATATACGAAACAGGTGCTCTTTAACAACCATTTTTCGGCATGTTTTATTACCGAGTGAACCTACTATTCATTGTCTATGTATGGTGGCAGAGCGTCTTTCAATTTACCCCTACTCCGTGACCGTAACGTGACTTGCGATAGATGCAAAAAAAAATTTGAGGCAATGTAATAATAGTTTCACTTTGAAAAAGCTGCTCCCGACTGTTTTCCCATTATTCCTGGGACAACCTGTATATGTAGGTCGTAACTTAAGCTTTAAATAGTTCAAAGCTATGCGTCGACGGGACATTATCGCCGTGTTTCACCGTCGAATTTCGAGTACTAAACGTCCTGTTTATACTAAAATATATATCGATGACATACGTTTTTATTGCCTCATTTTTTTTATTTGACGACCGTAGAAATGTGTTAAATCTTCTACGCTAACATATTTGTTTATTACTTATACTCAAAATTGATGAAATTCAATGCCAACCTTACGTAAAACTGGTGTACGAAAAATCTATTCAATTAGTTAAAAGAGGGGTTTGATTCGATTAATGATTGATTAGTTTGGCACCACCAGTGAGAGGCTTAGAGACTTTTTAGGCTTTTTCTGCTCTTGGTTGTACCGTTTATGTGAAGAGACCAGTAGCCCTTATTAGGCTCAACAGTCATTTCACTAGGTCCTTCTTGGAGAAATCCTCACTTGGATACTCAAGTCCAATGAAACAATGCTTCACATTCGAAGATAATCTTATAGGCTGTTTCCTCCTCTTCCATGCCAAGGTTCCTCCCTGTATATGCCAATTGCATGCATGTCCATCTTTAGGCAACAGCGATCGGTGAGTAATCCCGTCACTTTTCCTATTTGGCTGAGGTTCAATATTTCGTTAGTCAGCGACTCCGAAGGTTTTTTTTGACTAGGAGTTTTCTGTGTTCCTGGTTTGGGACATATCTCCAGTACGTTTGATGTTTAGTTTGAATCCACCGAGATATACAACTACGTGCAGAAGTTTTTGATATTCCAAATACTGATTCAGGACCAGTAAATGCAGTTTTAGACCCTAGCTTGTGTCTGTCTTTTAAGTGCCTACAATACCCTTGTGCCCCGGATCCACTCAAGACCTACTCTATTATGGTTTGCCACATTTCTGGGAGTATAAGGATTTTTATTGGGCTCCATACTACTTAAATACGGATGCAAACTTTCCCAACAACGCGTGGATGTAGCACCTGAGTCTAGCACCATGGACTCCAGCTCTCATTCCCATGTCATTCTTAGATCCGTCTGTGTACCACACCAACGGTACTTCCTGACTGCATGCTTCCAATCCATCCCAGTTCAGCTGGATATGGTACGGTTGGTTGTCGTTAATTATGACCAACATGTTATCACTTCTCATTTCAAGAAGCGTGTTTGTGGTAACATCTGAGGTTCTGGAACGGCTATGGCTGTTGGTTCCTTCGAGCCAATTCCCATTGCATTCTAACCTGTATGCAGCCACTCTCGCTTTCGCCCTAACATATGGAGCAAGAGGCGAAAGATTGAAGATGGCTTCTATTGCCACAGTCTTCTCATCACACCCATCACAAAACAGCTTATTGGGTGTACCGAAACGACATTCTAAAGTATCGAAAAATGCTTCTTTCATCTTGTTTGAAATTTACGAATAAATGGTGGAATTATCCAAGCACTTTCCGCTTTCATAGGATACATCCACGTTCTTTTTCGAGTTCCTGTTGTCATTAATAAGGCAATTGCAGCAAGTTCCTCTTCTGAACTGCTATACAGTCGCTGTCAATGCCAAATCCGGCGCCGGTCGTCATTGGACGTGCCTGTCAAGTGAGCAACCCTAAAACTTATCAAAAAATAATTCTTTTGACGTGTGTTCATAGTGTGTATTGCTGCATTCCTTTGTAACAAATGTTTATTTTTTTACGTACAGTCACTTGCCGGATCGTGTTCGCTCTTGTTAAATGATAGAGCATCTCGGCCCGAAAGAGCTCAGGTTGTCGTTCAATTTTAAAACGCTGCGTGGCACTGAGCATATTTGCACCGCGCGGTGCTGAGCCGTAAGCCGAGCGCTTCCTTTGGATCCATCTTAAAATGTAATATATCCCTTTAGCTGAGAAGAGATGCAACATACACCTCAAGCAATTCCTTCTTCAATCGTCATTCCACTTGTGCTAAAACAATCACTACGGAACTACGTCTTTGCCATTAAATTTGATGGTGCGAAGTACCAACGAAGTAACTTTGATTATTGCTTAATCAGTCTTTTCATTGTCTACCAAACACAAACTAAATGGCGCAGGCTGTTCCAAATTTGACAGTGACTTATTAATAGCCCGGCAGCTAATTCAAGCAGTTTTGTATTTAAATCACTGTATTATAAAATTAGCTTCGTATTATTTTACTAAGTAAGATATCAGTGTCTGAATCATCGATTGTTTTGGGTTGAAAACGACAAGTTCTCGAAAAAACGGTGGGTAGTAGGAAATTTAGTCGCTACATATCTGTGCATTTTTATGAATGATTTTGTAGTAAACAAAATATAAAAACAAAAGTTCGTAATGAGATCAATTTTGATGTTTTTAATAGAGATTTTGTCAAAAACACTTAAATTCGTATTTCTCGGGAATCTGGTCGAATGATTTGATGTTTATTTTTACTAGAAAATGTGTTTTGATATTTCGCAAAGTTATTATTCAATTTCAGAAGTCAATTCAATAAAAATCTAAATTTATTCAGATGAAAAGAAAGCGATAATAGGTCAGTCAGTTGAGGAGATAAAAATGTTTTTAGTCTGACGCTGACGGAGTTATTCAGTATACATTTTTTTTTATTTCTATTGGAAGCAGTAATTTATTTTCCTTGAACTTTAGCAAAAAATATATTATTATATCGCTACCTATTATCGGTTAAAAAAATTGTTTGTAAAATGTATAACCATAAGAGGTCGTTTTAGTAAAATTTTTTAAATAATTTTTTCAATTTTTTCTATAAAACTTGGGAAAATACTCGTATACCTATCAAATTCACAAAAACTACTGTAAAGTAAAACGTAAATTCAATTCAATTTTCCAAGAAAAATAAACAAAATAATGAACACCACAAGACACACTCTGAAGGTATTTGAAAGCATTTTCTTATAATAATACCGAAATTATTCACCTTTTCAACAAAAAATAGTATTTTATGCAACGATCATGCAACAATACATGAGAGTTGTATACGCTATTTTTTCTACACCCGATAAATAATCAAAAACCATAAATTTTATATTTTTATTGAACACAAGGCTGGCTTGCTTAACTATTATGTTTCGGACTATTATTATTTAGATATTTATAGCTCTTTTAATTCCAACTGTGGATAGTTATTCTATTTCCCATTCGTATATATTCTTTTTATTTGTTTCTTACACATATCTTTTATTGATTACAATTTAATTATTACCTAAAGTATCACTACAGCTTCCTGTGTTGTCGTATTTAATAAAGCGCATTACCAATGGATATCGCAGTATAATAATTATTCTAACGTTTTATAAGTGAAAAAAACTTTTTTTCTACAATCACATTGAAAAGTAGGCTTTTTCGCTTGCCATTGACAACGAAAAGTTGACGTTTCTTGAGGAGAGTTACTTTACGCTCGCCGAGCGTAAAAAATGGCAAAACGCTCGTTGCTCATAACAACCGATACTACAATAGTTATTTTCCTAACAAGTGCGGAAAGTGATAATTTCCCGCACGCGACTGCAGTTGACCCGAACGACGCGAAGCGGAGTTCAGGCAAGCGGTCAAGTGCGGGAAAGACACTTTACTGAGTTAGGAACATTATTTTTTCTACGACCGTATATACAAAAAAGTATACCAACCCATTTTTCAAACGTTATTTTATTTCAACATACCTACATATACAAAACTTTAACCAAAAACTATTAATATTATTATTATAAATTATTATTATAAATATTAATATTAGAAACACAATTCGTTGCATTCTGTAAATTACTTAAAATTGCCGGTCCAGTGGAGTTATCAACGGTTGCAGATCACATAAAGATGATGATGAAGGTGACGGCAACGGTTTTAAGTCATTTGTAGATGAAAGCATTTTATTCGATATATTTTTCTTATATGAAACCCGGGTGGTTTGATAGTTGTTTTATGACACTACTTTAAAGAATGAACAAGTTTTTATCAAAATATATTTATTATTTTATATTTTCAAAAAAATTAAAATACAACAAAAAGCTAGAAAAGATGTAGATTTTATTTGATGGACTTTTTATTCACCTGTTGTAACAATAGTTATAAGTGTTATAACTTATAACTTCTGAAATAAAAAACTATCTAATAAGGTCAAAATTTACATAATTTTACTTTTCCACACTAGTGCGGGAAAGTGACACTTTCAAAACTAAAATGCGTGCGGGAAAGTGGGTTAAAACTCACGGTCGTAGAAAAACACAATTGTATTGACAGTGACAGATATAAAAGTTTGAAACATATTTGAATTGACATATATTTAAACTGACAGATTTTAAAAGTTTTTATGTTATATTTGTTTTCAATAGTTACACTTACCTAAGTGATTGCAGAAAAAATGTTGTATGTATCACGAACAAAAACGTGGCATTATTGCTTTCGAGTAATTACCGTAACCATTACTCTCAAGCAATAATGTATCACTTTCCGCTCTTAATACATAAATAACTATTTCAAAGACAGTGACCGTTCAACTAAGAAGCAACAACTACTTCCCGGGCTATAGGCCCCGACGGATATTGAATTACACTTCAAAATCAAACGGGGTTGGCATATCTACAAGATATTTGCCAACTATTCTGGTTTGCAATAAGAAGGGACAACATTACTTGGTTTCCGTGTATTTGCGCCTTATCAGTACAAGGTATATGTTCTCCGTCCGCGAGCTTAAATCCTAATCCAGGACTGAAGAAGACACCAAAATCACAATCAATACATACATACAATACATTTTTTTTTCAAATCTAGTTTCATCATGTTATAGGGCATAAAATGTTATATAATTGCCACAATTTTTTTTCTTTAACTATAGTAACGTTTTTGACACTTGGTACTTAATATACCATTTTTCAATTTATGTCATGTTATTGATTTAATTTTCCATTACTCCTTGTTGATCCCTTTGTTCATAAACTTTTTAAAAATTTTCGATGACAATACACCATATTATTCCTCTCTCTTCCTCTTCTCCTTCTAGTTAATTCTGTAATTGATATTTTTCAACGTCAAACATGGAAGTTTGAAAGTAACATTATACTTATCACCAAATTAGTAGTATTTGATACTTTTCCGACTAAAACTCGAAAAATGTATTGAATAATTAATTGAAATTTTAAATTACTTTCTCTCCGACGTAAAATTATATTTCCAATAATATGATCATCCCTCTCAATATTCCTTGGGACAGTGCACATTCAGGATAATATTTACGTAACTTTTCCTCGATTTCTTTAAATGAGTACCTATTAAAACTAATTTATGTGTCAATTTTGACAGATGACATCAGAAACATCAGAAAACAATTTAATCACCGTAGCGAAAGTGTTGCCAACATCTGAAAAGTCACAGTTAGTTTCATTAAAAATAGTAATATCAGTATATACCACAAAGTAAGAGTCCAAACAGTAAAATCAATTTAAGATCTCGTTTTATTTCCTCTGCCATCTAATCACAAAATGTAACTCGCTAAATAAAAAGTGTCATAATTTTTAATATTCATACCTTTTTGTATTCCCAAATGTTGAATGTATTGAATATTTATAATCAAAAAACCTTTTAGAAATCTCTATCTTAACGATATAATGTAGATAGAAATTTATTAATTAAAAATATTATATCCACCCCGTATAGAAAGGCTAATTTGAGCACATTAACTAAAAATAGAGGGGTCGTCCTAATCGGATTTGAATATTACGTATTTTATAGTGTTTCGAAACAACGGTTAAATTTTTTAAAAATGTTTTCGACAATTAGAAACATTTCAACAATACTTGGAAATTGGACTACGAACCTACGAACCAGCTTGTAAATTTAATGTGTAATTTGTTAAAAGTGCAAGTGGGTAATTAGAAAAAATGAAGGGATGAAATAATAATTTAAATGTTCGACCCAATTACTGAAACTTTTAGTTGACACGAGCAACCGATCTAAAAAGCTTGACGGTCGGTCATATAATAGGCGCCTAAATTCTTGGTACCGTTCGTTCACTACTTCTTTTCCAAGGATTAACTGAAATATTAATAACTTCCAGAAATTAAAAAAAAATGATCCAAATCGAAGCCAGCAGCTAGCCCAAATATTTTAACGATATCCGTAATTCTCGGAAGAAAGAAAAACATAATAATTGGCACGTTTCTTCTGTGTAAATTTTATACAAGTGTCGTTTGGTGTCCTTCAAAAAAATGTACCGGATGACCTAATATAAATATCCTAACAAATATATTTTTAATAATTTGGTACTATTCTTTTTTTAATGCTAGTAAGGGTATAGTTAACACATTGACGGACAGACCTGCTACAGCCGTCAGGTATGCTGTGACAGACCTGCTGCAGCCGTCAAAAAATAATTCGTGTTATAGGACAGACCGGTTGAAGCAGGCATGTTTCCTAGTAAATACTCGTTAAAGACACTTTTAGTGTCCCACGAAACATAAACGTAATGTTGATTGCATATGAATTAGGCATCTTACACCAAGTAATGCAGTTGGGTTTATAAACGGCGGTGTGGTGTCGTGTGCATTGTTTATGTATGAATAAAAGAAACTATAGAACGACTGCGAAACGTGTAGTTATCTTGAGATTGGTTTCGTTTGAATAGATATTTGAGAGTAAAAGAAGTGATAAATGTCCAAAGTATTTTTTGTTGGAATTTGCAATGGATTCAAATGAAGAAAAACGTTTAATGCAACTTTTTGAAGAAATAGACAGTGATGAGTGTGACCACTATAATAATATGTCGTCTGATTCGGAAGCAGATACCTCCTATCGCCCTCAAGAAGATGAAATAGATTCTTCTGACAGTAATATTGAACCAGAGGTGAGTTTCAGGAAAATTTTTTTTTGAGTTTATTTTTTGATACGGGCTTTCAGGTTCGAGAAATTCCTAATTTGCGAGATAACGTTTCTGCGCAAGTTAGTCAAGAATCAGACTCCGAAGAAAATGTTTCTGTAGTACTGGATTCAGACGCAGACGTAGTTGATGAAGAACGAGACAATGAACAAACTGATGAAACTGATGCATGGAACAGTGATACTGCAAGTATAAACGACTTCCTATTTGATCATACACAAATAGGAGTCAAGTTATATGGTGATTTGAATTCGTCGCCGTATGAAATATTCAATCAACTATGGAATAACGATATAATGGAGTTATTGGTGAATTCCACAAATAATTATGGAAAGTCCCTAACTAGCCAAGCACGCCCTAAAACCAGAAATTCAAGAAGTTCCTCTTTCAAAGAGACAACTCGGGATGAAATGCAGAAGTTTATTGGTCTATGTTTATTGCAGGGTCAGATCAAAGTCCAGAATATTAGAAAACTTTTTAGTTTGGACCCGTTGAATTACCATCCAATATTTTCCTCGATGATGACTGGAAGGCGTTTTGAACAATTGTTACGGTGTTTTTCTGTGCACGGTGGAGCCGAAAATCCTGACGCCAATGATCGACTTAAAAAGATTAGAAGCTTACTGAATATATGTCTTAGAAATTTTCAAGACGCTTATACTCCAGCTAAAGAGTTATCTCTGGATGAGTCTTTACTACTATTCCGTGGACGGCTTTCATTCCGAACCTACATGAAGAATAAAAAAACAAAGTACGGGATCAAATTCTATGAACTTTGTTCTTATGACGGATATGTGTTGAATCTAGATATTTATAAAGGTCAGGGAGAAAACGGGCCAGATAATAATATGACAATTTTGGAACGTGTTGTTATGAAACTAATGCAACCATATGTAAATAAGGGATACCACCTATTCATGGATAATTACTATAACAGTATCACACTTGCCAATAGATTGTTGCAGAATCAGACACATGTAACAGGTACCCTTCGCTCTAATAGACGAGGAAACCCAAAAGTAGTTGTGAATAAACGTCTTCGAAAAGGAGACCACATCTGGAAACGTCAAGGAAAGATTTACGTTTCGAAGTGGAAGGACAAGAGAGATGTTCTTTGCTTAACAACTGCTCATCATCCTACTTTAGCTGAGGCCAGAAATCGTTACAATCAAATACGTAGAAAACCAGTGGAAATTATTGAATATAATAAATTTATGTCTGGGATCGATCGCTCCGACCAAATGATATCCTATTATTCGTGTCCTAGAAAAACAATTTACTGGTATAAAAAAGTTATTTTTCACTTATTGGATATAACAGTTTGGAATTCCTATTTCTTGTACAGAAAAGTGACACAAAACACAAAAATAAAGAGATATATACAATACAGAGAAGCTCTTATTAGATCGCTGTTAAGTATTGATAACAACCTGAAGGATGGCCGCTTTCTTGTCAAGTTGAATCCAATACACCAACCTACTGGTCCAAGACCTCAATCTGCTACTCGTGCACCATCCCAACACTTTCAAGAACTTATACCAAGGCCAGACAACTATAGTAGAAAGTTTTATTACCTACGATGTAAACAGTGTTCAAAAGAGAAAAAGAGGACAGAAACCCATTGGAGATGTAAGACATGCCAAGACACTCCACCCCTTTGCGCTGGACCGTGTTTTGAAAGGTGGCATAAAGAAAACAACTGATTTCTTCTGTTCAATAGTTATTTTATAATGTTCTGAATTCATAATAAAACTATTTCATGTGAAATTACGTCGACCGGTTGTAGCCGTCTTGTCCCATCAGACATAATTTTTCTGCCTGGTGGGACAGAGACGGTTCCTACCGTCATTGTTTTATTTGGCTTATATCATCGATAATAAGCCGATTAATCACCTCTGAAAATAATAGTTGTACATATTCTACAATACAGTATATTTTCCAATGCGTTGTTTTGGTCAGAAGAATGTAAGTAGGTGTCCGTCAATGTGTTAAAATAATACCCTTCTTGGTGTGCGTCATCGATTGTGACGTATATTCGGGTTTTCGGCATGTCGTTTATTTTATAATAATATGCTATTTTGACATATAGCTAACGTTAAATTTGATAAATGAGATCATCAGTATTGTATTTAGCCAAATTCGGAAAGGCTATGCAATTAATAATTACCAGCTTCTTTTTCTAACTGAAAATACTTGAGAACTTTCAAAATACTGATGTTTTTCCGTGTGTTCATGCATATTTTTGTATTATTCATATAAATAAAACAATAAGATTAATATTCACTTTTCATAAATAATAATTGACCGTAAACAATAAAGTACAGACCTGTCAAGAACTGTCAGTGTGACAGTAGAAAAATACGTAAGACTTATTGCCGCTACGAAAGTAACGCCTTCATAGTATTTTAAGCTCTCGATTGATAGGTTGATCTTGAGCGTAATCTAAACATCAACCAATCAAATTTTTGTAAGTCAAAGATTAGGGTTAACGTTTGTGATACATTTAAACGGTTCATTATTGTGATATTTTGATTAGGATTAATCACAGACCTGCCTTTTTCCATTTCTTCCTACGTAATGTGTTAGAAAGACATTAACAATCGATGACGCACACCAAGAAGGGTATTATTTCAACTATATATAAGCTTCCACGTGCTCTTTTTAGGGTTTCGTACCCAGTGGGTAAAAAACGAACCCTATTACTAAGACTCGCTGTCTGTCCGTCTGTCACCATTCTGTATCCCATTAAGCATTATAGTTAGACAGTTGAAATTTTCACAAATTATCTGTTGCTGTTGCCGCCATAACAACAAATACTGAAAACAGAATAAAATAAATATTAAAATGTTTAAATGGAGAACGTAGAGTGGGAACTTGCCAACCTCTGGCTTCTCGTGGCTTCTGTTATGCCATCACATAATATGTAGACGTTTTTACAGCCGCAGCCTTTGTAATTGGCATTGCCAAGGACAAATCGATTTACAATAAACCAAACACCAATAATATACAGTTAACAGAACCAAACATGAGCCCCGGAAAATATGCGAACTAAAATAAGGTCATCGCAAGCAGCCAATCAAGAGCCAATGTTAACGATTGTCCATTAGTAATTGTTAAATGTAATCGAAATAATATGTCCGAGTGATTTCATCAACATACATCATTTTATTCATTTGTATCAGTGTTGTCAATGCGAGGATGATTATCCGATTTTTAGACAATTTTACTAATTTGGATCCAATAGTTTTTCGAATATTTTGTAGAAGGGATATATAAAATGACTATTGTTTTTGGGCATTTTCCATCTTGACTGGGGTCGAAGACTTTATTTAGATAACCAATGTGTCCTTTTGGTAATTTTGTCAAATTCCGATAATTTGAATAGTAAGTTCGGGTAATTTTTATTTTTGCATCGGCAACACTGGACTGCATTCTATTTGATGTCAGCTGCCATATAATCTGCTTCTATATACTTTATTATTTCATTATAATGATTATTTGCTCCATTAATTCCAGAACAATCAGTCTTTGTTAATTTGATAATTAACTTAACATAGTAAGGTATGTATTATAATTATTATTAATAAACATAACCTAGAACGACACACAATAACCAATTTCATCAGACCTAGTAATGTTTGTTTTTCTTGCAGATTTGTCTCAACAATATGTATAAAAAATCGAGGAAAACAGTGCACACGAAAGCTCGCAATATTATTAAAAACGTTGTGGAATTTTTTGATAAACAAAAAACTGCTGGTGTGTGGTCATTCCCTTTGGACAAAGCCACAGAATTAGCTGCAGCAGCGACAGGAAAATCAGTTACCTGCCTAAAACGCATTAGAAAGGCGAAATTACAGTTGCAAGAAGGTGCTTTACTGGGGTCACCTTCAAAAAAACAAAAAAGTGGAGGTACCAACAAAATACAATTGGATGATTGTGACTTGGGTATTTTGAAAAGAACTGTACATGAATGCTATATGGTAGATAAACAAATCCCAACAATAAAGATTTTGGTAAATAAAATGAAAAATAAAGTCGATTACTCTGGCAGTCCAGACACCTTAAGAAAGCACTTGAAAAATATTGGTTTTCAGTAAAAAAAGTGCCACAATAAAAGAAAACTTTTGATGGAACGTAATGATATTGTAGCTTGGCGGGCTCGTTATTTAAGAAGTTTGAGGGAAAATGATGCTTTAGGTCACAACAAGAGGCCAATAACTTATTTGGATGAAACTTATATCCATCCATCATATGGTGTTAGTAAATGCTGGCAATCGGAAGATGAACCTGGAGTGTATACATCCAACAGAGCTGGTCAACGGTACATAATAGTACATGCTGGTGGACGTTATGGGTTTGTTAAGAATGGACTACTAATTTTCAAGTCAAAAAGCAAATCAGGGGATTATCACGATGACATGAACCATATAAATTGTATGAACTAGTTAGAAAATCAACTTATACCAAACTTACCTCCTAATGGTATTGTGATTATGGACAATGCCCCTTACCACAGTGTTCAAATTAATAAAGCACCAACCCAATCAACTCGGAAGCATATTATTAGAGAATGGCTTGAAGCTCATGGCATCTCAACCACAAATGATATGCTTAAAGCAGAACTTTTGCATCTTGTCAAACAAGCCAACCATTCTAAAATGTACTATGTGGATGAGTTGTTGAAAAAACATGGACATACTGTGGTACGGTTGCCTCCATATCACTGCGACCTCAATCCAATTGAGCTAATATGGAGTAGCGTCAAACATAAAGTGGCAATGAAAAATGTTTCCCAAAGTGCTGCTCAAATAGAACAATTAGTTCGAGCAGCCTTTGATGATGTTGGTTCTTTGGAATGGAACAAACACTGTGACCATGTGGACCATATAGGGGAAGAAATGTGGAGGAATGATGGACTAGTAGATGATGTGGTAGAAAATATGTGTTTCACTGTCAACACTGGTTCATCAGATGAAAGTGGGAGTGATGAATATGAAAGTGAGAGTAATTCATGTGAAAGTGATCAGTAATAAACTGGCAAACATTTTTGTAGACTACAGTGTCTTATTTTGTTCATATTTAATATCTTGTGCTATAAAGTAGCGTATAAATTCATTACATGAACGTATATGATGTCCATGGTTCATTAGCTAAATAAATGATTTCAATTCAATACATGTTGATTTTGCTTGAAATCTAATGTCTTTTTAAATATAACGTATAATACTTTCAATTAATGAAGTCATCTACAGTTTTTTTTCAATAAGAACATCATGTATTAATATTCGATTATAAATTTGTATTAAATTTTGAAAAATCAAAAATTGTTTTATTTGTGATACCCAACTGAATAAGTAGTTTTTACACCAATTTTGTGATTGATTTCATTTTTTTGAACTTGGAATGTAATGTGTTAAATATATGAAGTAAAACTGTAAAACAATGTTAATTAAATAATATAGTTTCTAATTTCTGTTATGTTTGAATAAAGCAAATGAAATGAAGTTGATGTAGAACAGCATTTAATATAGGTAGGTACTTATATAATATATATGAGAAATTGAAAAAAATTATTGCCATACATTCTTGTTTAAAACAACAACTAAATATATAAGACTTAGCTAATTGGTGGTGGTGAAGTGTATATTCCAATATAACACTCTCATGCACTTTACCTTTCGGCTGTTAAGAAAAATGAACACTGGAAAAAATTACATTTCTAAATATACCAAATAGGTCACACTATTGATTTGAATTGAACAAAAAGTTAACAAACGGCATTCGACGGCTCTACTCCAAAAGATCCTGATGTGTAAGCAGATAGATGAAGGAATAGGCTACATAACCAGTTCATATTTTGTTGCTTTTCATAGAAACTTGACCATTCTTTTTCATGACATTACTACAGAGTCATGTTATTTGAGAATATAGACATTTAGGGTAAACGGTAGTTTTATTTTTGGTCCAATATAAATTTTTTCATTAATATTTAGAGTTACATTATTAGCAAGTTTGACTTTGTTTACATATCTCTTGACAGTTGACATTTATGGTATCGATATTTGGTTATCGATTCAAAATATCGAATTGTTACTACAAAAATACAACTACAGCGACATGGACACGCCCACCAGGGCTCACGTTTGCTTCTGTTAACTGTACCTACACCTTATTTTATACAGGTATAAAATTTATAAATATTTAATGGGATTAACCCTGTTTTAAAATATGGTCAACCTGGAATAACTACTAAAGCTGAAATATTCTGTTTGAACAAAAATTTTGGTTCTACTTGCGATATTATTCAGTAAAGTTGTGTAGTGAATATAGATTTATTTTTGGTAATGGACAATTAAAAAAAATGAAGAGACTCCTCTCAAGAGTGTCTCGACTCCCATGTTAATACTACACTGGGTACGCCAAAGGGTTGACCGACTATAAATATTTTATAGGTTAAAATTAATTCATTCAGTAATGAAAAGGTTAAATATTATCAAAAAGAGTTATTCTGCAACAAAAAAAGCTTGTAAATGTAACAGTGGGTAACAGTAATACAAAAAGGTACGCCTTTCTTGCAAGACGGTCGGTAGCGAAAAGGGCGAGGCTGGCCTTACAAAAATGGAGGCGTCCTTTGGTAGATGTACCCGGTCCTCGAAAAATAAAACTACATTCCTAGCACTACAACATATAAAAAATTTAGACGTTTTGTTGCAGTTTTACAGCAAGCGAGCTTGAAAATTAATTTTGGGGGAGAAGGGGTTGAACAAAAATTTCCATTTTTTTGGTAAATATTTATATTTGTTGGGCTACTTTGGAATTATGATCAAATTATATTTCTTTTATAAGGGGCCCATTAGTATGAGTTTTCCTCTTATCACACTAAAGTTATCACTGCACCGACATTCAGGTTTTTTTAATATCTGACGCACATTTTGATAACTATTAAACGGTTGTGATAAAGAAATAGTAGATAAGCTAATTAATCGCTGTATACAGTCTTGTGAAAGAAGGAACTGGAAAATTTTTTTAATGAAACAAAATTGAATTTCTCGGTTATTTCTTCAATTTATTTTTAGGTTGTTAACGCTGATAAATAGTTTTGCCTTTTAAAACTATTTATTCCGCCAGAGATCAAACGAAGAGATACGGAAAACGTAACGAAAGGTATAAATAATTCGGTTGTAGTCATCTGATTTACATTTTTATACAGCGTGTCCACGGATGGGGTATCCTATAGGTGAAAAATGTTTGAATATTAGTTTTAGTGAAAAATTGAAACGTTAACTTTGTTGGTTAACATTTCAGATAATAAAAATGTGCAATAATCACTTCAGAATTTTGATTTTTGATGGAATAGTATATATATTTCTTAAAATTATTTAATTCAAATATTTAATAAATTATTTCACTTTTGTGATTTGTGGTGGAATAAACTAGTAAACCAAAAATCAAAATTCTAGATGTATTTTACCGCGAAATTTAAAATTTTGAACTGTCTTTAAATAAGAATGAGAAAGGTTCCGGTAGGTCTTCTCTCATCGTCTGTCGACAAAGTAGCAAGTTTCCTGGAACACAGTTCTTGGGATACAATTTCTTGGAGTACCTAACAAGTTCCTGGGATACAATTTACTGTATCAAACAAACAGTTTATGGAATACATAATACAGTTTCCTGAAATAAAAGTTTCCTGGGATACAAGTCCCTTTGGAGTAACAAGTTTCCTGAATACAGTTTCCTGCATGCAGTTCCATGGAGTAAACAGTCCATAAGAATACATCATTAGTACCTACCTACATCAATAGTTACAGAACAACTTTATCTTCACAAACAAAAGTTCTAGGGTGCTAAGTATATTTTTTGTATTCGCTACTAACACTTTTTTTAATGTTAATGTCATGACCGTAATTATATACATTTTTTTACTCATTTAGTTTTATTTATTATACGGAAACTTTAAGTTCTTTTTTTAAACAGATTAAAAGTTAGAGGACCTTCAGATTTGATTTTCTTTCTAATTTTCTTTCAGGAAAGAAAATTAGTGGCGCCCTAAAATAGCTTTTTCTGTTTTTCTAGTCATGCCAAAATTTGTTTTTCTTGATTAATAAGGTAACAAAGCCCTGCGAACTGGCTTAGTTTACCTCCAAATTTAATTGGTTAGTTATGCAAGAACCTGCAGTTATTCAACATCATTTTTTTTACGTCAATCAACATTTTGGTTTCAAAATGTTATTCTTGATAAAAGTTTAACGTGTTATGAAATTCCATAAAATGGAATAAAGCTCCAGTTTTTCAAAACCCGTCTTATTTTATATCCAGTTTTATGAAAACAGTAAGAATGTTTTCACTAAGTTCGAAAATAATGTATTAATCTAGTGAGTGACGTTTAAGATGTACCAAGTAACTGTCAACTTTTATAAATAATTTTCAAATTGTCATTCTTTAATAAATATTTGACAACAATGTTAATTATTCACGAATTGAAATCACTATCAAAAATGACAATACAAAATAATAATGTAATGCCCAATTTCACCAACCATTTCCTAAAGTTAGGTAATACATAAATCATATTTTGGAATGACAAAATAGAATTTACGTTTCACCATGCGGTAAGAAACGCCTAAACATAATAGAAAATACCCAATATTGTCACTCAAGTAATACTTAGCGCGTGGTAAAACGAAAATTTCACTTAGCAATACCAAAATCTGATTTAAGTATTAGAAAAAACTGACATTAGATAAAATCGCTCCACCTTCGGTGTCGCGATTTTATCATGTCAGTTTTTCTCGTAAAAATAGTGATTGGCAAAACTGTTTCGTTGCAAAGAGAAATTTATCCGATAAAAAAAAGCTCTTGTGTTTTTACTTTTGACAAATACACTAGTGGTTTTTTCACTTATTCATTTGTTCATCAATATCACTGTTCCTAGTATGAATTTCAATAACTGCGGTTTTAATAATTGTACATTAAAATAAAAATGTGTTTATTTTTAATGTTTCATAAATAAAGTTTGCATTGATATGTTTCCAAATTTCTCATTCATTAAATTGTCCTGCCGAATTACACTCGAGGTTTGTATTGGTATTGGGTAAATTTGTGTTGTTCAAATTCTAAACTGTTTCCTTTAGCAATTTGACTCGAATAGCTGTCAATAGTTGACAGTTATTCTCGTCATATTTCTAGGATACAGTTTCTCATTAAACAACGCAAATTTACCCGATAAAATACAAACCACTTGTGCAATTATTAGTGATAATAATACTTGATAGTTAAATAACATCGGTTTCTATTACCATTTACACATTATCTCCTACATCGTAAACGTCACTCACTAACATTTTTCACCTATAGGATATCCGTGGACACGCTGTATATATAATTTTTTTCGACTACGTAATGAAGTCCGTTTATTTCTTTTTTGAATAAATTCGTCACACACATACAAACACATGATACACTAGATAATTATCATGTTACTGTTAAAATTATAGGGTACAGACACAATGGATCAATGATAATAGTGCGTTGGAGCAGTGGCGGCACGTACAGAAAAATCTATAAAGCTATAATACTTCGCTACGCTCGCTCGTGCTCTAATAGTCTCGGGTTGCTAAAGCTCGTTTTCTGCCCACAAACAGAAATTTCAAATCTTGTCGAATTGTTATTGAATGGTGACACAAATCGCTTAACTGTTGGTACTGTCTAAAAATTACATAATGGCAGATTATTTTTATTGGTACCAACACTGCAATTTTGGAAACCGTAAAAGTTACGAGCTAGGTCAAATAATAGAGTTGCCTTTTTAGGAAACCAATGTAATGGTACCAAAACATGTCTGAAATGTGTGTTATTTTCATATACGTGGGAAATTTTTTTATTATTGAAAACTCACCTATGCTACATCGATTTATTCGACTTGAAAAACGACAGTGGAATAAAGGTCCTTATTAAAAAAAATCCAAATATGAATAGAAACATTTTGTTACCCATGATTTTTATTGAAGATGGAAGTCATAAATGGTTAACTATGTCACATGGTATTTGGCATTCGAAATAATTTTATTTATGCTTTATTTATCTTACATAATGTTAACAATAAAAATATATTCTCAATAAACAGATGATCAAAAAATAATTAGATAAAACGAAAAACAATGCAAAAAGTGAATTGTGAATTATAAAATATAAGTATATAAATATATAAGATGTAAACATAACATATAAATATAAATAAAATAGTATAACCAAATAAACAAACAAACTGTACCATAAATAAACAGAAATATGTATAAAGTAACCCCAAAATAATTTAAAGTATAATAGGGTTAATTCTATAAGAAGTGGTTAAAAATTAACGGTACGTCGTTATATTTGACAAAGTTTCCGCTATTATAAATGTTTTAATCTATACATAGTCAAGATTATGATTCAAATTTCAACATGTATGGTATCCAATAAAGAGTTTTCCGTTAATACTCTAAAGCTTAATATGCATACAGACTAGCAAAAATGGGTTAGGAGATTGTCTTATTTTTAACTGTGCGTTAAAATTTAACAATTGCTTACAGAATTGCTCCTAATATTAGTTAAATATGAATTAAAACATGCACAAAATAAAATATAAAAAGTACTGTATAAGCAATTACATATAAAATTAAGATAGAAAATATAAAATATTATAAGAAATGTATATTTTTAAAAATATATATGAATATGAATATATAAATATGAACCACTAAATTTCTGTAGGATTACTGATAATATATATAATCAATATTTTTTTTATATTTTTACATTTTGACTTATTTTTATGTACTGTGGTAAGTTATTAAATTGTACAACACCTTTGTGGAATAAATTTTTCATTGAACTTCCTTTAATGGTTGTTTTCACATAAAAATTGATTGAATTTGCTGATCTTGTGTTTTTATCATGTATCTGTGAGATTGGCACTAGTTTACTATGTAAATATTGTGGTAAGAGATTATTGATAAGATGAAAATCATTGTTTGTACATACAGAAACTTCTCAATTTTTAACCAATTTAAACAATTTGTCATCAACTCCACACTAGTATACCCATTGCATCCCAGAATTACTCTCATCGCCTTGTTTTGAATAATTTGTAATCGTTCATAACTAGCTCTAGAACAACCTGTATAAATTAGCGAACAACAGTAATAAAAATGTGGTAGAATTAATAATAATGCATACAATTCAGATAAAAAATAAAAGATCGTAATTCAGAAAGAAAATTGATGATTTCCTTGAAGACACGAAACTTTCTTGAAATAAGGAAGCTACTTACCAAGCTAGCCAAATTTACCATTTTATGATGATTTAAGATTGAAAGTATGTGCCGAAATGGAGGGTCAAATGAAAATTTGCTTGAATGTCTTCTCTATGTTCCGTGGTGTATTTATTATTAATAACTAAATTAATTGTAAAATTGAATAGATGAGATTTTTACTTGATTTAGATCTATACTAAATGATGAAGTTTCATCATTTAAAATTTAAATTAATTGAAATAGTTTAACAACATAAATATTGTCGAAGGGTTAGGTTTTAGGAAATTATAGGAAATTATTCCGTTAACAGCGAATTTATTTACTTACAAAAACTTACTAAGCAATACAAAATGGTTATGAAGATGTAGAATGAAGGTGATTGACAATGAAAAGCCGGTAAATGAAAAAGAATTTTGACGTGTTCCCTCTTTAGAACTAATTAGCACAGTACACCACAGACCAATTTCAATCAAATGACAGTTACGCAGAAATCTATCAATTATTGGTGATACATTCAAAGTTTTTACCAATTTACTTTCAAATCTTGTGTTGATACCTCTCATCCCAAATTAACAATTTTAGGTTTTTTGTCATCAATACCTTTTTAAATTAGAAACTACTTGAAACTTGAAACATTTTAAAATGTCAATAACCCAAAATTCTTACTTCTGGCATGAAAATATTTTAAGAGCCTTTTGGTTTAGAAATGAAACAATATATTAAAAAGAACACATTTTATTTAACAAATAAAAAAGTAATAAGAAATTAAGATACTTATTTTTATTTGGTTTAATATAACATAACCAGTGGCGGATTTACCAGCAGGCTGAGTAGGCTCGAGCCTAGGGCGGCAGATTTTGGGGGCGGCAAATTTGGGGAATGAATTTTTTTTTACCTCAGAAATCAAAAAGATTTTTCTATGACGGTTTTCTGATTTCTTACAGATAGAAGTCTGCAACAAATGTTGTCGATGACTTGTCATTGCACATTCCGAGAGTAGCAAACTTCCATATTGTAGAGTAAAACAGCTAGTTCGCCGCCCCTCAACCAGTAATCGGCCTCTCGCCTCTGCGCCCACACTTTTTATTAGTGAGAAGAGCGAAATTGTAAAAAACATGCCCCTCTTCCCACTAACAACTCATACATGTCAGTCTTACTACTGGTTGGAGGCTACGAACTGGACGGTTTGTATATAATTTTTCGATTTTTATTCGAATATAATGAATAATTTAGTGAATACCCCATTACCCCGCCCATACATGATTAAGCTTCGATTAGCTCAAAAATATACCGAAAAATTATTTTACGTGCAATTACAACGAAATTGTTGCATTGTAAAAATAATGTATGATATGACAATTGTTGAGGCAAGGGCGGCAAAAACTATTCAGCCTATACCTTGAAAATTTGTAAATCCTTCACTGAACATAACTAACCTTCGGGCTTTTCTGTTAGTACACTGAGCAACACAGCAACGAACAAATCCCATCTTCTAAGTTTAATCAAATACACAAGTGCAAAATAACACAACTGAATACTAACAAACACAAACTTTATCAGACAATGGTTCATAGAAAATCTTACCACTGCATCAACTTTCAACGCAAAGTTTTAGTTATTTAAGAAAACGTCGCCATCTTTAGTATTGACTATAGGTGGATTCATGCAAGCAGAAATTAAAACTAAGATTAATTTAAAACTAAAACCAAGAAGATAAAACCATGTTATTTCTTAATTTAAATCTCAATTTCTTAGTTCCTTGCATGAACATGTACATTACACACACATGCTCATGCAAGAAACTAAGAAATTAAGATTTAAATTGAAAAATAACATGGTTTTATCTTCTTAGTTTTAGTTTTAAATTAATCTTAGTTTCAATTTTCTCTTGCATGAATCGACCTTTAATCTTAAATCATAACTCATGACAACTACAGATGCTGCTGGGTATTCTGTCTAGTTTTTTCCACGAGTAAGTTTTCAGCCCCTGCTCTACACTACTCCAACGTTCAATGGGTGGGTCACTCAAAAGGCGCAGTTGCCACATTGGTTTAATAAGAAGGGGATCTTGCTACAAAGTATAAAAAATATTGTGGTTTGATTTCCCAAAAATTTGTATTTTTTCTGTTCAATGTGCCGATTTAGCATCTTTTTAAATGTTTCATAATTTTTGTTGTTTAAAAAAAATGAATAACTCTGCTATTTTTGTTTTTTTGTATTATTTCACTTGCCCGAATGCGTCCTGTTCTATTTTATATTTCTTCTAACGGTATAAATTTTTGTACAAATTTTTTTGAACAAAAATTCCGAACAGCGTGAACATTGAATTTTATAATCTTCAATTATTGATTTCTATGTTTTCATCTACGTTGTAATTCGAAAGGTATAAAATTTGGCATGGAAGAGTGTGTCAAAAGTGCGGTCACAGTGGCCAACGGCACCAACATCAACCGATGAAAATTTATAAATAACCGTGTGTTTCATAGGTAATCTCGTTTCTGAAAATAAACCTATGGGTAGAGAGAGTGGTTGCTTATTTTGCAACCTAGGCTTTTCAAACCAGATCCGTATTAAATTAGAAATATTGTGAGTAATTTCAAATTTCATTTAAATTCGAAATTCGTCACAGTACGCAGGTAATCATGGACATTGGGTAGGGTATTCGCTATAATACGGCATAAAAGTGTAAAGAAACCACATATGTACCGAGATATGTACTGACTTGGATAAAAGACGAAAAATATACACCATATTAGCAGAAAGTTACGAGTCGTCATCCATATCAGTATCTCTTGTACTGATTTACTATCACTTGTGTAATAACTATCTACATCAATGCTCAAAGGATTTACTTTCACACTTGCAATAACTTTGTGTACGTACTGACCCATATTTCACATGTCCCTTTCAATTCCTCCAACGTGTCTATGCACTTTTCCCACGTTTCAAAACTAGTGCAATCGTTCACTCATCAATTCACCAAACTGCAGACCACTGTCGAAATCGTCTTCATGTAGCTCTTGGACCAATTTAATTTTGTAAGCATGGAATTTGTGTTTATGTAAAATTCTGAACACTGCTTTGAGAAACACCAACTGCACTAGAAATTTGTGGTATTCTGTTATTCTTCTAACGTAAGTTGTCCAAAAACTGCAACTTCCATAACCTCTTTGTCAACTACTCGTTGTGGATGGTGTTTTTCTTTTGTTAACTGATACTTTTTCAAAATTTTTTTGCATTAATTCAGTTACGTACCTACTTATGTGTGGCCATGAAAACAACTCCGACCGCGGCCCTGGAGGTAATAGTAAACCTACCACTATTGCATATCCTCATTCAAGGAAATGCAAGATCTGTTAGTCACAGATTATTACAGGGACCTTCTCCGATAAGCCAAGAACACAGTAAGGTCTACAAAGAGCTATATGAAGAAATAAAGGGAGATCCAATACTGGGAATGCCAACGGATCAGATTGCCTCACAATATAGTTTTAAAAACGACTGTACAGTTTACATTCCAGATAGAAAGGACTGGGAAGCAGGGCCTCCTATAACAGAGAATCACAACTGGTACACAGATGGCTCGAAAACAGACTCCGGAGTAGGAGCCGGAATATATGGGGTACAAGAGAAGATCACGATCTCTCTAAGCCTAGGGAAACATGCTACTGTCTTTCAGGCTGAGGTAATGGCGGTGCAATGCTGTGCAGAAGAGTTGATGAGACAGGAGGTGGATAACCAAAGAATCGTGATTTACTCCGACAGCCAAGCAGCACTTAAGGCGATACGCTCATATAGGATAACATCAAATCTGGTGTGGGAGTGTCGGAAGGCCATAAACAGACTAGGCAGTAATAATAGAATGACCCTAGCATGGGTACCAGGCCACCAAGGAATAAAAGGCAATGAAAAGGCTGATTAATCAGCCAAGCAGGGAGCAACGGAGGTCATGATAGGGCCAGAACCTTCCTGTGGAATTGCAAAATGCCTAAGTAAAGAGAGCATCCACAAATGGATAAACAACCAGGCGTTGCGCTGGTGGTATGAAACCCCAGGACAAAGCCACGCAAAATTATTCTTTAAAAGCCCTTTGACAAAACTGTCACACGACCTACTATGTCAAAGTCGGGAAACGACGAGGATGATGGTGGGAATGCTGTCCGGACATTGTAGGCTGAGGAAACATATGCACACAATTGGCCTTGCAGATGACAGCCTATGCAGGTTCTGCCAGGAAGAAGACGAAACCACGGAGCACATACTCTGTGAGTGCGAAGGGTGCGGTTTCACTTACTCGGAGAAGAAAAACCGAGGGCAGAGAGTTACGCAAAGGAAGCGGTATCTAGGCTTTTAAGTCTAATAAAAAGAATAAAGCTAAATATTGAGCTCTAAATATGGGGAGGACCACAATAGATCTGCAAAGGTAGCAGTGGGATAGGACAAAGAGCCACTCCAATTCTAACCTAATCTATGTGTGGCAGTTCTTCCGGGATGAGCAGCACTAAACTGTCTAGCTGTGGCTCTTGCATATTTAAAATGTTTTCGCAGTATAATCATTCATTTGAGAAACGTCAGTTTTTTGGTCGCTATGTTGTTGCCCCCAAGCAAAATAGTATATTGTTTTATTAGGAGTAAAAGTATAACTTTTTGTGGCGAGTCTGAATGTTTGATGGCCGAACGTTAGTGAGGCCGACAATTTTAGACGAGCCACAAAAAGTGCTTTTGCTCCGAATGAAACATGCTATTTTTTTCGCAAACGGCAACGAAACTATAGAACTAATTAATATTTAAATAAAAATTCAAAACGATTGCAACGAAGTTGATAAATTCAGAAAATAATAATTATAAAACTGAGCACTACATTTCCGTGGTTACTGGTTTTGTGATTGCCAAGTCAAAAACAAATTTGACAGTTCAATAATATTTTATAATGTCAGAAATATTGTAAGTGATTTAAAGCAACAATTGGACTGTGCATTTTTGGTAAGTTTATATAATAAGTTTATATAATTTCTCTTTGCAACGAAACAGTTTTACCAATCACTAATTTTACGAGAAAAACTGACATGATAAAATCGCGACACCGAAGGTGGAGCGATTTTATCTAATGTCAGTTTTTCGAGCCAATTCAGTGATTGGCAAAACTTTGAGTTAAAGAGAAATTTATCCGATAAAAGAAAAGCTCGAGTGTTTTTTGGCAAGATAAATTAACGACAGAATATATGGATGAACAACAAAAATAATTATCTTTATTAACTTGCGACTCATTGTCATTGTGTAAAAGTGACGTCCGCTTACTAGATATTGAGGAAGAGGAGTTTTTATCGCAATAAAAAAGGATGCACCTTTTTTATCGATGTCAAAGTGATAATAACATTTCCAGGTATATGACATTTTAACATTGGAGTTAATTTATCCCTGTTAAAAATTCTACTTTTTTGTACGGCCGTCAGCGTACAAAAAAGTACTTTTTTCTACTACCGTGTGTAAAGTACGTACTTTAGACACATTTTCGAGTGCGTAAAACTTTATTTTACGCACTAGTGCGTAAAGAGTTTTACTTTACGCACTAGTGCGTA